>PISW01005387.1:0-135693 GCA_004023785.1 Mungos mungo
GAGGGGAACAGGAAGTGAGGGGAGGGGGAGGGGCGGGCACGAGGCTCCGGCTGGGGCAGCAGGGGCGGGAGGATCCCCGGGCAAGTTGCAGGTGGGCCGCGGCCGCCGCCGGGCGACTGAAGAGTCCGGGTCCCCGTGGAGGGGCCTGAAGGAGCCCCGGTGTCCGGGCCGGAGTCTGGCAGGAAGTGGCCGAACGCTGGGCGCGGAGAGGTCGGTGCGCCTGTCGCTGTCACCGCCGGGCCTTGAGCGTCGCAGACCTCACTCCCCTCATTCCTACGTGCTTCCCCTCCGCCCTTCCTGAGGACGCGGTTGGCTCCTGTCACTGCGGAGGTCCCGGGGCCACGACCAGGGATAACCCTCCCCCCTCTCTCCTCTGCCGTCCGTTCTAAGTTCCAGCTGTCACCTCGGCAGGTCTGCAAGGCGACCGCGGTGGTGCGACCCGCATCTCCTTCCTCTACTTGGCGGCCCTGCCCGTGGGCTGCAAACGTCTGTGCGCCAGGAGAGTGACAGGAGGTGGCCGCAGGGATCGTCGGGGCGCCACACACATTACCTCGGTGGTCCCATCTATATAAAGCATCCCTGCCTCCTCCCGCTGATCAGGATAGTGACCCCTAACCAGCTGGCCGCTGGAGACAAGGGTCACAGCGCCCTGCCACAGCAGTACTTGTAGTTCGATGGGATCTGCAACTCTGGAGAGCCCAGAGTTGGGGGAACAGAAGGGCAGAGTCTCCTATGGGTCATTGGTAGTCATGATGAGTCGCGCCACTTCTGTTCCACTTCTCGTTTCCCAACCCTGTGTACCCTAGCTGGGGACACTAGTATGGAGAGATTTCTGACTTAGTGCCTGAACTGCTTCCCAAAAGATGGCCCGGTCTTTTCCAAATGCTACTGCTTAGTGAGTGCGTCAGCGGAGCGGAGCTGTCAGAGGGCCCTTTCAGGGCTCTCGGAAGCCACCTGCTTCTGCAGTGGTGCAGGGACATGACCAATGGCTCTCAGGGTCAGGGACCACTCCTGCAGCTCTTTCTCTGTAAAGAGCATTTCCTTGTCTTAGGTTTGCTGCTTAGGATTCTGTGCCCATGGATGAGGCGTTCAGAAAGTCCCCAATAAGGAGGCCGCCTGAAGCTCTGGGGGCAAAAGGCAAACACATACCAAGAATTTGTATCTACTTTAACCCCCCTCCACAACAGGAGGGGCCAAATGGGGTTGGTGGTTGTCCTTGAGGAGGAGGACCAGACCACATCAGGGGCTCAACTTGGGCCTCCAGTGCTGACAGCTAGAAAGTCAGAGGCAGTTGAGTGACTCAGTTGGCCTTGGTAAGTGACCGTTTTCATGCTGGGCACATACCTAACCTCCATCATTGCAACCGTAGCCACTCCATTCATGTGCCCATCATGCCACCTTCAGGGGTCAAAACCAAAATCTGACCAATGCCAGCTGGCTAAGTACTTGTCTACTTAGTTGTTCAATGCCTCTTCCAGTGGACATAATGTGCGGTACAAAAACCTTATTTCATGCCCATTTCCATATACCCATCACGTGCCTCTACGCCAGACCTCTTTCTTTCCCATCGTCCAGTCATTTTTCTCTCTTGGCACCTGATCAGACTGCCAGGCCATTGGCTACTGTCCAGAGATCAGTATTAGTCTCTTAGGCCACTTCCTCTTCCACTCAAAGTGGATGGCCAGGCGCCCTGCTCAGGGTTCTGCACACTGGGAAGATTTTCCCTCTCCTTTGTCTTTCAGTGAGTGCGACTGTAATGTAGCTACCGTGCATTTTCAGCTCATACCCACGTGCAAAGCTGAACTATCCATTAACCAAGCTGAGGCTTTTTTCTTCCTCTTTTGCTGGTCAGAGAGGACCCATTTCCCCTCTCCCCCCATTTAAGGCCATAACTGTGAGCTAGGGAAGGGGCAGTGGTGATGTCATGGGGCCTGGCTGCCTGCTGATGTAACCTACACATGTGCCCTCCGGTCCTGTTTGGGTTTGATCCTGGCTGGATTTCCTCCACCAAAAAATGGACTTACGGTGGGTCCATTCAAGTGTATGATTTGACAGGTCTTTCAAAGTCCGGCTTATAATGGTCCTAGATGCCTTGTCAGGTCGTGCCGCATGATCAGGGCCTGCTAACTTACCAGCAGCTATTTCTCAAAAGAAGGCCAATTCTCTGCTGTGGATAGAAAAGCCTGGCTCCAAAGCTGGGGGGTCTGTGTGGCCATTTTCCCACCGGGGCTTCCAGTAAGTTCTACCACAGACACCTTCAACACCACTGGATCTGATGGATCTTATGGTCCAAGCAACAGGGTTGCTTACGCTGCATCCCAGGCCCGCTACAAAGTCCTACCTGTAGCTAACCCTACTCAAAGCTGACAGCCTTTCACGTCACCTGCTCAACGGGCTGGGGGAGAACTTGTGTGGAATGTGTTGCCTCCAACTTTCAAAGAAGCCTGTCAGGCACTGTTTTCTTTGTGATAGATCATGGAAGATACCACAACGTGTCCTCTAGTTGGAAGGAGACATCTGAGCATGCCTCTGCCCGCTTGACTTCTAAAAACTTCACTGAAGTGTAAGTCCCTGGAACTTCGTAGGGTTTATCTCCCACCTCTAGGGAGCATGTCTTACCAAGGCTTCTGCATACTGGTCACCTCTGGCACTTCCTCTCTGATCTGCATGATAACATCAATGTGATGCTCTGTGGACAGGCCAGGCAGCTCAAATCCCTTTAGACTAAATCATGACAGAAGGCAGATGAGTTAATAGCGCCCTTAGGCAAAGCTGTCAATAAATATTTTCCATCCAACATGAATACAAATTGTTCAGGATCTTCTTTCCTAATGAGAATAGAAAAAAATGCATTTGCCAATTCAATGGCCACATACCATGTACTTGAGACCTTATTCATCTTTGTCAGTATGATATAATGTATGTGATACAATATTGAAGTCAGGGCTCTTACTAGGTTGAGCCTGCAGTAGTCTGCTTCACTTTCCAGGATCTATCCAGTTTCTGTAGGAACCAGATCTTGTAAGTTAAATGATGGGGGACCACCATTTCTGCACGTGAAGTCTTTAATGGGTTAGCTAATCTCCACAATTTCCCCCAGGATGCAATATTGTTTTTTATTTACTTTCTTGGCAGGGAGTGAAGGCAGCGAGGATGAGAAGGGAAAGTCCCACAGGCCAAGGACCCATTGTGGCAGTGACTTCAACCACGAAGTATATCATTTCCAATTATATACTCAGGGACTGGGGAAATGATCACTGGATAGGTCCGTGGACCCCGCGGGCTACTGTTAGCCAGACCCGAACCAGGACTTCATTTATTATCTGACCTCAGTGAATCAAAGCTCTAATAGAGGGTGATAATGACACTTCAGATCATGTGTGTTTTCTTTTTTTTGAGAGAGAGAGAGAGAGAGCAGAGGAGGAGCAGAGAGAGGGAGGGTGAGAGAATCTTAGGCAGGTTCCATGCCCACTGCAGACCCTGATGTGGGGCCCCATCCCACAATCCTGGGATTCATGACCTGAGTCAAAGTCCAGAGTCCGACACCTAACCAACTGAGCTACGAGGCATGTATATTAAATTTGACTCCAGACTCTGTATCCATAGCTCTCAAAATGTCTGGATATTGTCCTTTCTCAGTACACAGTCACCTGAGTAAATGGGGACATGTCCACCTCTTTAGCTAATCGATTGAAAATCTGAAAATAGGGGCACCTCGGGGGCTCAGTTGGTTAAGCGTCTGATTTCGGCTCAGGTCTAAGCGTCTGACTTCTGCTCAGGTCATGATCTCACGATTCGTGGGTTCGAGCTCCACGTCAGGCTCTGTGCTGATAGCTAGCTCAGAGCCTGGAGACTGGTCTTTGCATTCTGTGTCTCCCTCTTTCTCTGACCCTCCTCTGTTCATGCTCTCTCTCTCAAAAATAAATTAAAACATTAAAAAAAATTAAAAACAAAAAGAAAATCTGAAAAGAGACTCTGGTCCAGGAAGGGAGTAGGGATCATGACTATAGTTAGGCAACTTCCCTTAGCTTTCTGCTCTTCCATTCTTGACTTTTTCTGTTACAGATGTTAAACGGCAACTCTGTTGGCTCTCGGGTCCCCATGATCTAGTAACCTCCTCCATGATTCATGTCAGCCAGGCCACGCCTTCCCTCATACTGGTCATTATAGTCACTGCAATCTCCCAGCTTCTGGTGCTTAGCACTGCCGTGGCCTTCATGACTCATGGGGGGCGGGAAGTGACTCTTAGTGAGCCCAGCTCTGTGGCCATCCCTTTTACCATCAATGCTGGGCTGCAGAAGAAAGCTACCACGGAGCTGCCTAGTGATGACAGGTCCCTGTAGCAGTGCATTTCCTGATGGCCTTGGGGTCCCTAGAGTTTTCCCTGGAACACTTTCCCTGGCTGGTCTTCCGGTCTCAAATGAGATAGTACTTTCTAGTATGACCACTCCCCTCTGTCTCTTTATTCCTTCCTTTACCGTCTGTGGCAACCCGGGCATTTTCACTTCACTCCGTGTTGGCCATCACACTTCCAGGCTTCGAGCAGCCACCTCTGCAGGATTTTGCCCCCTCCTCCTGGAGGCCTTGCTGCAGTGCTAAATCCTGTGTCCAATAAAGCGCCCTCCGATCAATAAATTCTTGCTTATCCAACTTGAAATTCTAGCCCCCTTAATCAAGCCCTTCAACAGCCAATGCCAGATATACTGCCTAGATCCTGGGTATACGAGCTAATTGTTGCTATTCCTTTGGAACAAAATCATTGTCCTCCCTGCCGAAGTACAGTCTGTATACAACCAACTTATGCTGGGATGGAACCCTAGTTATCAGTCTGCAGGCTGGAGAAAGTCAGCTCCGTAGGACAGAGGACTCCGCAGTGTCTTTCAGCACAGGCGACGCATCTCTTACTAGAGACGGGCTGGCCACCTCCGCGAGCCCTGAGCGGTCCGGGCTGGGGGTGGGGGCTGTCTGCAGAGCCCACATCCTTGGAGGCATCCATGGGGATGCCGTGTCCCCATCCCATGCTTGTGGGCCAAGTTTTTCAGTGAGGGCAGTGATTCTAACAACACGACACCAAGTACTTGACCAAGTACTGAAACCTCTGTGACGTTCTGTGACGTTCGGGCCCTCCATTCACGTTCAGCTGTGTTAGTTCTTCCACTGCAGGAGACAAAGGCGGCTTCGTAAAGAGGCCTTCTGGCTCTCACACCCGCCCTCCGCGTGCTCATTAAGAGCCCTTCGTCCTTATTATCTGTCTGCAAGGCCTCGATACTAGCCAACCCTGCTCCCCCTGGAGACGGGTTCTCCCGCCTTCCCCTCCCAAGGATGGGCTCCACAGCCGGGCCTGCCCCTCGGACCACCACCGCGGGGCCTTCAGTCACGGGGCTGCCACGCCATAGCAGGGACTCTGTGCCTCACACGCCGCTCAGAATGGAGCCCTCTTCCGCCTCTGGGGAACGAGCCATCCAGTCCCTAAGCCCCTCTTGTTTCCCTTGTGCTGGGTCAGGTCCCGTGAGAAGGAGCTCCTAAGACTGGTGAGATGTGGGAGAGAGATGTTGGGGGCAGAGCTGTGAAGGGTAAAGAAGGAGGAGGCGGGAGAAGACAGGAGAACCTTGGAGGGCAGTGCAGGGGGAGAGAGGGCGGGAAGGAGGCCTGAGCCAGGCGCCGTCCTCGCTGTAGGCCTTGGCGGAGAGCTGTCTGACAGAAGAGACCCGTCTCTCAGGAAAGGGTCTGAACGAGCGCTCCCGCCATGCTGCCCTTGACTGGGAGCAGCTTGTTGGAAAAGTGGCCTTCACCCAAACTCAGCGGGGGGCCCAGCGGGGAGCGGTCAGTCATCTGTGCTTCCCGCAGTGAGAGATCCGGGGGGCGCATTTCCATGGCTGTCACAGCGAAGGCCCCCTCCCCCCTCCACCGTTCCCTCCGAGGACAGCCGACTCTCCAAGAACAGCAGATCTAGAAAGCTCCCACGGGGATGCTCCCCGAAGGCCAGACAGGGTGCTCTTCCTGGCCAGCGGGGAGCAAGGTGACAACGCGGAGCCGGTCTAGGTGAGGTAAGTCAGGAAAGGCAAGTCCCATACGATCTCCCTGACATGTGGAAGCTTAAAAACCAAACCCTGAAACCGAGCCAGGGACGGGTCTGTCACAGGACAGTCTTCCAGCTCTGAGGTGAAGGTCGTTCCGGGGATCTGCCGCGCAGCCCCGTGATTACAGTTTACAAGACTGTAGTGTACACTTGACAGTGGTTCAAAGAGTAAATCACAAAAAAGGGGGTAAATATGTGAGGTGGTAGAGGTGTTATCCAGCCCTACTGTGGTATTCATTTCAGGATACGTAGGAGGATGGAATCATCACATCGTGTGTCTTTTTTTCTTTTTTTAACATTTATTTTTGAGAGACACTGTGATCAGGGGAGAGACGGAGAGAGAGAGGGAGACATAGAATCTGAAACAAGCTCCAGACTTTGAGCTGTCAGCACAGAGCCTGATGCGGGTCTCAAACCCACGGACCGCGAGATCATGACCTGAGCCGAAGTGGGACACTTAACCGACTGAGCCACCCAGATGCCGCACATCATGTTGAACTCACAGAGTGTTCTAATATACCAGTAAAGCTGGAGGGGGGAAACCAAGCAGGTCAGGAAAGCTGCGTTTTTGCAGGCTCTCTTGGTCTAGTATTAATAATGCAGCCCCATGATTTGGGGGGGTTTTCCTGTTGTGAAGCACGGCGTAGATGAGATTTAATTACATTCTGAGAAAGATCCTCATTAGCCATGAAAGAGAATGGAAATCCTGACCCATATACAGCAGTAGGGCACCTCAGACAGCTTTGGTGAGAATGTTCGTCATTATATGTATTTTGAAATCTCGTGATAGCTTAGTCTCTATATGATCAGACGACATCTTATCTTGCCAACTCTTACCACTTTTATCCAGCAAGGGCCTGCGGCGATGGGGTGGGCGTGGCTCCAGCTTAATGAGGGGAACGAGCAGGGGAGAGACCTGGCACCTGTGTGCCCAGTGACTTGTTCTGTCATCAACAAGACAAGCACACTTCCAGGACTCGGATTCGTGGGGTGGGATGGAGAGATCCTGGAGGAGGGAGGCTGCCAGGAGCACCCTGACCGGGGAAGGGACCCTGCGACTCCATGCTGTTCTTGGAAAACTTCAAGAGTTTGGAGGGGAGGCGGGGCCTGAGCAGAGAAAACTGATGCAGAGGCCCTGTGGCAGGAAAACATGGCACATCTGAAGGACTGAAGGAAGTCCAGGCAGCCTGGGGTCCAGAGAGGGGAAGGGTCACAAAGGTCACAGTGGGAGGTGCTGGCTGGATGTGCAGGTCTGCAGCTATATTATGAGTCTGGGGCTTTGAGAGACCCAGTGGGTGCTAAACAGAGTGGTCGCAGCTGCCTTTTCCAGAAGCTTGCTCTGGCGGCAACTGTAAAGAATGGATTAGAGGGGCAAGAGGCTCTTGTACGGGCAGAGGCCACAAACAGGCAATTCCCAGACATGGAAAACACGAGAGCCAAGGCTCAAGGGGGAAGAGCTAAACCTCACTGTAAACAGGAAAGTGCAAATGAAAACCACAGTGACATCAATGAGAGAAAGGATAAAAACCATATGATCATTTCAACAGATGCAGAAAAAGCATTTGACAAAGCACAACATCCATTCACGATAAAAAAAAAAAAACCTCAACAAAGTGGGTTTAGAGGGAACATAACTCAACATAATAAAGGGCTCATGTGAAAACCCACAGCTAACTCATAGTCAATGGGGGAAAACTGAGAGGGGAGACCTTTTCCCCTAAAGTCAGGAAAAGACAGAGATGTCCACTCTCCCCACTTTTATTCAACACAGCACTGGAAGTCCTAGCCAGGGCCATCAGACAACAAAAAGAAATAAAAGCCATGCAAATGGGTGAGGAGGAAGTAAAGCTTTCCCTATTTGCAAATGACATGATCCTTTATATAGAAAACCCTAAAGATGCCACCAAAAAACTACTAGAACTGATAAATGAATTCAGTAAAGCATACAAAAATCAATGTACAGAAACCTGTTGCATTTCTAGGCACTAATAATAAAGCAGCAGAAAGAAAAATCAAGAATACAATGCCATTTACAATTGTGTCAAATATAATAAAATGCTTGGGAATAAAGTTAACCAAAGAGGTGAAATACCTGTATCCTGAAAACTATAAAACACTGATGAAAGAAACAGAGGATGACACAAAGTAATGAAAGGTATTCCACGTTCATGGATTGAAAGAACAAGTAATGTTAAAATGTCTATACTGCTTAAGGCAATCTACAGATCTAATGCAATCCCTATCAAAATGCCAACAGCATTTTTCATGTAACTAGAACAAACAGTCCGAAAATTTTATGGAACCACAAAAGACCCAGAATAGCCAAAGCAGTCTTGAAAAAGAAAAAAGGAGAGGCATCATAATGCCAGACTTCAAGTTGTATTCATTACAAACCTGTAGTAATCAAAACAATATGGTACTGGCACAAAAATAGACACATCAATCAATGGAATGGAATAGAAAGCCCAGAAATAAACTCAAAATTATGTGGTCTATTAATCTTTGACAAAGGAGAACACAATATGCAATGGAATAAAGATGATCTTTTCAACAAGCGGTGTTGCGAAAACTGGACAACTACATGCAAAAGAATGACCCTGGACCACATTTTTTTAAATGTTTTATTTATTTTTGAGAGAGAGCGACAGCGTGAGCAGGGGAGGGTCAGAGAGAGAAGGAGTCACAGGATCTGAAGACAGGCTCCAGGCTCTCAGCTAGCGGTCAGCACAGAGCCTGATGCGGGGCTTGAACCCACGAACCGTGAGATCATGACCTGAGCCAAAGTCGGACGCTTAACCGACTGAGCCACCCAGGCGCCCCTGGACCACTTTTTTATATGACATACAAAATAAACTCAAAATGGATTAGGACCTGGAACCATTAAAATCCTAAAAGAGAGGAGAGGCAGTAATTTCTCCAACAGTGGCCACATCTAGATGTGTCTCCTGAAGCAAGGTAAATAAAAACAAAAATAAACTCTTGGGACTACATCAAAATAAAAAGCGTCTGCACAGTGAAGGAAACAACCAACAAAACTAAATGACAGCCTACAGGATGGAAGAAGATATTTGCAAATGACACATCCAATAAAAGGTTAGTATCTAAAATATATAAAGAATGCATGCAATCAACACCCAAAATATGAATAATTCAATTTTAAAAAAATGGGCAGAAGACATGAACAGACATTTCTCCAAAGAAGATGTGCAGGCCCCCAGACACATGAAAAGAGGCTGAACATCACTCATCATCAAGGAAATGCAAAATATAACCACAATGAGGTATCACCTCACACCGGTTAGAATAGTTAAAATAAAAAACTCGAGAAACAAGTGTTGGTGAGGATGTAGAGATAAAGGAACCCTTGCGCACTGTCGATGGGAATGCACACTGGTGCAGCCACTGTGGGAAACAGTATGGAGGTTCCTCAAAAGGTTAAAAATAGAACTACACTTCGATCCAGCACCTGCACTACTGGGTATTGAACCAAAGAAGACGCGACCACTAATTCAAAGGGACACATGCAGTCCTGTGTTTATAGCAGCGTTGTTTACAATACCCAAACTATGGAAGCAGCCCAAGTGTCCATCGATAGATGAATGGATAAAGAGGATGTGTTGTGTGTGTGTGTGTGTGTGTGCACGCGCGTGCATGCGTGTATATAATGGCAAATCATCTAGCCATACAAAAGAATGAAACCTTGCCATTTGAAATAACATGGATAGGGCTAGAGAGTATAACGCTGAATGAAATAAGCCAGTGAGAGAAAAAGAAAGACCATATCATTTCACTCATATGTGGAATTTAAGAAACAGAGGAAAAAAGAGAGAAATAAAAAAAAAAAAAAGACTCTTAACTATAGAGAACAAACAGATGGTTACCAGAGGGGAGGCTTGGCGGGGAGGGAGTGAAGTAAGGGAAGGAGATGAAGAATACAATGAACTTGATGAACATTGAATAATATATGGACTGTTGAGTCGCTATGTTTTACACCTGAAACTAATATAACACTGCGCTGGAATCAAAATTTAAAAAAACAGTAAAAGTGTATAAGGAAATAAATAAATTTGTACTAATTAATTAATTAATTAAAACCACAGTGAAATGAAATTCACACATCCATTGACTTAGCAACAGTGGGAAAGCTGTCAATACCTTTTTGGTGAGAACATGAGGAGAAAGCACTCTGGCCCTGCAGGAGGACCGTGCAGCAGAATCTAATGCAGTTGAGGACGTGTCTTGCCAGGAATAGACCCCAGGGAGGTGATTGTGAGCGCTTATCCCCATGCCAAGAACGTGAGCATCAGAACACATACCGAAGCATGCTTTGTAACGCAAGAAGAATACAGGGGGTTAACCTAAATGGCCGCCAGTCGGGGAGCAACGAGTGAATCGGGGTAAGTTCATGCTATGGAATCTATAGAACAATTAAAATAAAGGGGAGCCACCTGTGCTAATGGAGCCTCGTTGCAAAGTGACAACGGCGAGTGGCCAGCAGCACAAATGGCATTTGGTACCCGTTATGTACTATTGTAAATACAACACAGTATGTATTTTCAGACTTCTATGTCTACGGCAGAAGTATAAAAAAAATAGAAGGGAGGGTAGACATCAGCTTTAGAACAGTGATTACCTCCAGAGAGAGAACACAGACGACAAGATTCAGAAAGTCAGAAAGAGGGCTTCGACCATATCCACATCCTTAAATATTTGATACGTTTAACGGCTAATGTTAGCATTTATAAAATCTGAGCGGTGGCAGATGCTTAATATATGTTATAGCATTCTGTACTTTTAATACATTTAAAACTTTTTATTAAAGTTTTTGGGGGGCACCTGGGTGGTTCAGTTGAGTGTCCAACTTCTACTCAGGTTATGATCTCACAGTTCATGGGTTCGAGCCCTGTGATGGGCTCCGTGCTGACAGCTTAGAGCCTGGAACCTGCTTCAGATTCTGTGTCTCCTTTCTCTGCCCCTTCCCTTCTCGCGCTCTGTCTCAAAAAAAAAAAATAAATAAATGTAAAAGAATTTTTTTGAAATGGTGAAAGAGGTTTAAGCCAAAGACACTTATACATACTTAAAGCAAAAAAATACTTAAATAAATCTATAGCAAAAAAGAAATAAATAATGTTCAGTAAATTAAGTAAATTGCATATGAAAATTACGATATAATTCTAACAGATGATGTTTACAAAGGTTGTAATACGCTGAGGGAATGCTCATGTTATCATTTTATAAGGAGAAAAACAATCCAGAATTTTAAATTATGTCTGAAGAATGATCTCAACCCTACATCTGCAAACCAACAATAACAAAAATTGGTTTACTGAAAGCATATCAGAAAAAAATACACCAAAATAATAAACAGTGCTTTTTTTTCCATGTCATTTTCTGGTGTCTCCTGTGTTTGCTGCAATGAGTATGTATTTCTTTCATAAAGCAGCGCACATGCACATTATTCTCCAAAGGAAAATCGAGGTTAGGGGTCTTCAGCGGAAGTGTGCATTGTGCGGTTATAGTCGGGAAGGTCAAGGGTCCAGCCGGAAAGCCTGGAGTGGTGGCTGTCCAGCCATCAGGTGACCTTGTCACTGCATCATGATTTGGGTTCAGCCTCCATTTCTTTTTTTATTATTTCCCGAAGGAAAGCAATAGTCTTGCATTGTTTACCCCAATTCCTGAAGAGCCCATTCCGGCGAGGACAGAGAAGATGATCCCAACACGACATGCCACGCCAGCACCACACACAGCCAGACTTTGTGCAGTGCAGGAACTAGGAGCCAGGGGTGGCTACTTAAATATATAACTGAATTAAGTAAAGTTAAAGTTCAATTCTGAGGCACTTGGGTGGCTGAGTTGCTTAGCATCTGACTCTTGATTTGGGCTCAGGTCATGATCTCACGGTTCGTGGGTTGGAGCCCCATGCCAGGCTCTGTGCAGTTAGCACAGACTCTCTCTCTCCCTCTCTCTCTCTACTCCTCCCCATTTGCACTCCCTTTCTGTCTCAAAATAAGCATTTAAAGTTCAGTTCCCCAGTCACAATAGCCACGTATGTGTAATGACCACTCTCTTGGACAGATCAGAACATTTCCATCATCACAGAAACTTTTATTGGTAAGCACTAATGGAGAAAATTAACTGGCTTTCCCCATATGCAAAGATGGCTCAACATTAAAAAATTAGAAACGCACGTTAATAGATAAAAGAAGGAAATGTAATCATCTTAATATATGTAGGTAAAACATTCAGGAAATTCACGATTTGTTCATACAAAAATAACACCAATGATAAACTATAGAGAAGTGTAAAGAAAAAGAAGCAATTCATAATAACAATAAAAACTACAAGGTACCAAGGAATAATTTCAATAACATATGCACGCCTACCTTTGTAGAGAAAATTACAAATCACTACTAAAGAAAATAAAGACAACCTAAATAAGCCTAGGGATATGCCATGATCCTAGATGCGAAGATTCAGTATTATCAAGATGTCAGTTCTCCACAAATTAGCCTATAAACTCAAAACAATTCTGGGGGCACCTGGGTGGCTCAGTCGGTTAAGCATCCGACTTCGGCTCAGGTCATGATCTCACAGTTCGTGGGTTTGAGCCCCACGTCGGGCTGTGTGCTGACAGCTCAGAGCCTGGAGCCTGTTTCAGATTCTGTCTTTCTCTCTCTCTCTCTCTCTCTCTCTCTCTCTCTCTCTCTCTCTCTCTGCCCCTACCCCCAGGTCTCCCTGTCTCTCTCAAAAATAAATAAACATTTTTTAAAAACCACACAATTCTAATAAAATTTCCAGGAAGGTGTTTTGTAGAACTTGACCAACTGGTCCTAACATTATCCAGAACAAGTGAGGACTGAGGATAGCTAAGACTCTCCTAAAGAAAAAGAAAGGAGAGGAGAGACGTGCCCCACTGCATATCCATTTATTTATTTATTCAGCAAGTATGAAGCAACCACTGTGCATCTAGCCTGAAGGGATGGGAACAGGGCAGTTAACAAAACAGTCAGCAATCCCTGCGCTCAGAGAGCCTGGTCACACTCCAGATATCAAGACTTGCTCCAAAGCTATAATAATTAAGATGCTGTGGTGTTGGCACTGGCTCAGATGAACAGGACAGAGAGACCAGAAATGAAAACTTGACCCAGGATGGGGTTTGATAGAGGAACAGCGTGTCCACTTGGAGAAAACAGTTCCTCACCGCACACAAAAACCAACAATAGGTAGATTAAAGACCTAAAGTGAAATATAAAACTTTAAAACTTTTAGAAGAAAATACAGAATATTTTTGTAACCTTGGGAGAGGGAAATACTTCTCATAAGACATGAAAAGTACGAACCACCAAGAAATGGTTGATTACTTGGCTACGCAAAAATTTATAACTTCTGTTCAACGGAAGTCCCTAGAGTTTAAATAAACTCAGACTGGGAGAAGATATTTCCAAAGTGTTTAACCGAAAAAAATATATATATTACCCAGTAAACATAAGAGACTGCTACAAGTCAACAGGGAAAAGGTAAGACATTGGAAGATGAGCAAAGGGTATTAATAGGCAATTCACAAAAGAGGAAACTCAAATAGCCAACAAACACCAAAAGACAGTAACTAGGAAAGGGAGCCTGGGTGGCTAGGTCAGTTAAGTGTCCAACTCTCGATTTTGGCTCAGGTCAAGATCTCATGGGTTGGTGAGATTGAGCCCCAGGTCGGGATCTGCCCTGATAGCACACAATTTTCTTGGGATTGATTCTCTTTCTCCCCTCTTTCTGCCTCTCCCCCTCCTCTCAAAATAAATAAATAAACTATAAAAAAAAAGAAATTAGGAAATTGCAAATTGAAACAACAATATGGTTAAAATCAGATTGGCAAGAAAACTAAAGAAAAGGATCAAAGAAGTATGTTAATAATGCGGGCAAAGAAGTCTACACATCACCGCTTTGAAGGTGGAAATTGTTTCAACCACACAATGTGGATTTAGGCACAATTTGAGAATTGAAATGGGTATGACTTTGCAATTCCACGCTTAGGTGGAGAGAAAAGTCTCTTGCACATGAGCACAGAGACCTGTGTGAGAACAGTCATTGCACAGAAAATGGGTTAGTACCTGTGTGTGGGCACCAGGGTCTTACGGGAGTGATAGAAATGTTTGAAACCTGACTGTGGTAATGGTTGCCCAACTTAGTAAATTCTCTTAAAGTCATTGAATTGTAGACTTTAAGGTGAATTGTAAACTCTATGGTACATGAGTTATACCTAAATAAAGTTGTTTTTAAACTGTCATTTCAGCCTTACCTGCAATAATAACAAAATTGGAAATAGCCAATAATTTTATAAACTGATTGGTGTAGAGATTCAATTGAATACAATAATGTGGTTCAAATAAATAAGAGCTACTTACAGCGACAGTAATAAACCCCCAAAATGAAAAGTAATGGCTGAGGTGGAAAAGCAACTTGCAGAATGATGTAACGTGAATGGAAATATTTACATAAAATTTGAAAACACCCAGAATGATGCTATATAATGTTTGTGAATTCATATAGGTACAGTGATGGCGTCCAAATACGCACGGGAATGATAAACACCAAATCCAAGATAATGATCGTCTCTGGAGAGCAAACAATGGATATGTCAGCAATGTTTCATTTCTTTAAAACAAAGCAAGGAGTGTCTGGGTGGCTCAGTCGGTTGAGTGTCCGACTTCAGCTCAAGTTATGATCTCACAGCTGGTGAGTTCGAGCCCCACATCAGGCTCTGTGCTGACAGCTCAGAGCCTGGAGCCTGCTTCGGATACTATGGCTCCCTCGCTCTCTGCCCCTCCCCCGCTCATGCTCTGTCTCTCTCAAAATAAATAAAACATTAAAAAAAAAAACAAGCAAATGTGAAAATTC
Organism: Mungos mungo; assembly: GCA_004023785.1. NCBI lineage: Eukaryota > Metazoa > Chordata > Mammalia > Carnivora > Herpestidae > Mungos > Mungos mungo. The sequence continues at coordinate 14,969 of PISW01005387.1, forward strand.
AAGTGTTTGTTATAATATTCTCTGTAATTTTCCTGTACAGTTGAGATAGTTTGTTATGAATTTTAACATAAACATATAAATATAAATAAAAAACGTATAAACATAACATTAAAATTATTTTTATTTGCCCATCCGGGTGCTCCTAATACTGACTGCTTTTACGTCTTCCATCACAAAGAGCTGTAACTGCCAGAGGGCAAAGCATAGGTAGGTTTTAACCTATATTTTATCATTGTTGTCAACTGTTGACTCGTTACTGGCCTCGGGCTGGGCACTGCTAGACTTTTGGGAACCCGGTGGTGTTGCAGAAAGGGGGATCAAGTTGGAGCGCGCGCAGTCAACTGTCCGAGCCCAGGTCAGTACATGTCATGTACAACAGTGACACCTAATGGTCCGTGTCGGTACTTGTGTGCGCTCTTGGGTCTGAAAGGCTGAGGAGCCACCACGAAGCTGGGTGTTGGTGGCTTTTCTTCCAGCGGCTCTTACAAGAAAGAGAACGAAGGATTCAGACTAGAGAGTTCTGTATTTGGTCAACTCCCTTCTCAGTGAGCCGAAGCCGGGGAGCACTCCCCAGAACCCCCAAACTAGTTCAGAGACTGTGCTTTCCCTCCTCTCCCAGGAGTTAAGGGGGCTGAGCTTCGTGTCCCGAAGAAGTTTGCTCCCAGCAGCCTGGCAGTGTCTGAAGTGCTTTAAAAATAACACCTTAGACCCGCATTTGACGTGAGGTTTCAGGCCAAGAACTATTTCCGCAGTCGGGTAAGAAGGACTGCGTGCAGTCGGAACACAAAGTCTTTCCCATTTCGGGGCAAGTTGGTGAGTGGTGCCATATAGGTCTGTGGGGTCCGTGTCTGAAACTCCCAGAATGTCAGGCCCCACAGGACCTTGGGTTTATGTTGCCAGCTCTCCAGAGGCTTTTGGATGTCTTGAAATGTCTGAGAACATACATGCGACTAAGAATAAATGGACTCAATAACGCCTGTATTTCTGACACTCCAACACGGGACGCTGAGCATAACGAGCATCCGCTCCCCCGACAGGCAAGACCGGGGTGGGTGGGGAGCAGGGCTTTCTCGCCACAGCCATTCATAAATTCGCTAAGTCGGCACAAGAACAAGCCCCTAATGAAACTGCTTCCTTGCTTCGACACTGACATCAGCAGCAGCCTGAGTCTTTCAAAATTACCAAAAACGGGCGTCTGGGTGGCTCGGTCGGTTGGGTGTCCGACTTCGGCTCAGGTCATGATCTCACAGTTTGTGGGTTCGAGCCCCGCGTCGGACTTTGTGCTGACAGCTCAGAGCCTGGAGCCTGCTTCAGATTCTTTGTCTCCCTCTCTCTCTGCCCCTCCCCTGCTCATGCTCTGTCTTTCTGTCTCAAAAATAAATATTAAAAAAACAAAATTATTAAAATTCAACATCTTCATTTGAAGGTGGTGGCCTGAGTAGTGCAGGGAGAGAGCTAGACTCATCAGTGTATTAGGAGTCTTCAAAAAATGAACCAATAGGGGGCGCCTGGATGGCTTGGTTAAGTGACCAACTGGCTCAGGTCATGATCTCATGGTTTGTGGGTTCAAGCCCCGTGTCAGGCCCTGTGCTGACAGCTCAGAGCCGGGAGCCTTCTTCGGATTCTGTGTCTCCCTCTCTCTCTGTAAACAAGAAATATTTTTTAAAAAAGGAAAAACTTGGCTTGCATATAATGGAAGCCCCAAGATCTGCAGCTGAGTTGACAAGGCCAGGAGCACTGATGGTTTAGTTCAGTCCAAGTCCAAATGCCTGACCCGATGAGGAGCCGATGGTATTGTCCAAAGACTTGAACCTTAGGAAGAGCTGATGCTTGAAGGCCATCAGGCAGGAAGAATTCTCTGTAAGTCAGGGAAGGGTCAGCCCTTTTGTACTATTCAGGCCTTCACCTGATTAGATGAAGCCCACCCGCACTCAAGAGAGTGATCCTTTTTACTCAGTCTACCTACTCTCACACAGAGACACCCCCACAGCACACCCAGAATAATATTCGATCAAACACCTGGGTACCCTGCCGCCCAGTCAAGTTGACATACGAAATTAAACTCACAGTCAGTGACACTTTACCCCCTTAAGGGTGAGCAAGGGAGCTGAGGGGAGCAAGTGCCCGCTGGGCCCCACAGGGGGCCCTGTGCTGGAGACCCCTCCCAAAAGCCCAGGCGTGGCACTGCCCTGACCAAGGGCCTCATTCCCGAGGATCTGGCTTCTTGTTTTCTGCTTCTGGAAAGTGGGTTGCCAGGCTTACGGAAAGACCCCATTTGCTCCCTTCAGTCATTGTGGGTATTGGAACAGAAGGAGAGTGATGCCCATTCGTGTGGCTTTCGCAGGAGTCTCTCGGCCTGGCCATTTGCTTTCAGTGATCTGCGAGGAATCTGGGTGACCAGCTGTCCGGTTTGTCAGGGACCTAAGGGTACTTGGGATTTTCGGTGCTAAACCTGGCCCAGACCTGGGCAACCTGCATGAGACCACCCAAGGATCCCTGCCCCAACTTTGAGCAGCTATGCATGGCCCAGTTTCTCTGCCTGCCTTGATTTTGATCCCGAGTCAGCCCTGGACCCCCGGAAGTGTCCAATGGCCTCGTGGCCGGGGGCGGCTACGACTTCGGATCCCAGATGTCTTCCCAGTGGTGCAACACCGATGGGTGTTTGGCCTTGGGTCACTGCTTCTGAGTCCTTGATGTGGTAGCAACACTGTCGCGGGGCATAGCTCTCTTGGGTGGCTGGATGGCCGGCCCCTGCTTGCTTAGCTCAGAAGGCCTGGCGGCCACACGAGGACCCGCTTCTCACCCCACCCGGGGAGCAGCTTCAGCAAGAGCCCCGAGACGTCAGAACCCGAAAGGGCCATGGATTCTCGTTGCCAGCCTTTCCGAAGCCGTCCTCGCCCCGCCCAGAGGAACAGGGAGACCCCAGCTTCACAAAGACCAGCTTTGTTGGTTTTTTTCTTTTTCTTTTTGTTTTGCTTTTGTAAAGCCTTCATTGAGGTATGATTCACATACCATACAATTCACACCTTTAAAGTGAGCAATTCAAGGCTCCTTAGGACAGAGTTGTGCAACCGGCACCACAATCAAATTTAGACCATATCCACCTTCCACCCCCCTCAGAGAAACCCATGCCTTTAGGTCTCTTCCGTTTCTTCTCCCCGCGAGCCCCCAGCCCCAGGAGACTGCCATCTTTCTGTCTCTGAAGAAATGGCTTCTGTTACCTATTTATTCTATGTCTCTTGGGGAAATTGTAGCTGGCATGTCACACCAGGACTCCACAGACACTTACACGGCTTGGAAAATGCTGGCTAAAAACAAGCAGGTGTAAAATCAATGGTGGTCTGCAACAGGGCTGGAACTGGAAAATGGTACTTTCTCGTGCTTTCTCTTTTTTATGCTGTTGCTTTCTCCCCTCTCCGTAGCCCATCCCCACCCCCCACCCCCATCTCCCATTTTCCAGTTGTTCCTGGAGCACTTACTTGAGGCTTTCCTCTCCTGGTCTCCCTCCCACCGACCTCCTCTGGGGCTCTGGCGGCTGGGGCTGAAATGGGAGGGGCTGCTACGCTCTAGGATTCCTCCCCCTCCCCACTCTCCCTGAGGTGCTCAGGAAGGGGAGGGAAAAGCGGAGCCTGGATGGGGCCCAACGCCAGCTCAACTCTGAAGCAGGGGCCCAGCCGTCAGAGGACCTACCTTGAGTAAGGATGGAACAGCCAGGACAGGTCACTGTCCCCCACAGGGGCAGGGGAGGGGAGGCAATAGCCCTGTGGTCTCCCCACAGACCTCCCCCCAGCGGCCCCCCTGGCTGGGGGGGGCATATTAGAACAGCACATTCAAGGGGCACAGACAGGGCAGGGGCATCTCCTGCTGGGCTTGGTACAGGACAGAAAGGTGACGAGAAGCTGTACCAACCCATGGTGAGAGCCAGTCCACATCTAATTCTCCAGAGTTAGTTCTTCTGGGCACAGGTTTTCTTTACAGGTTTCCTTTTCTTTTAAAGAGCTTTCCTGGGCCACCTGGGTGGCTCAGCAAGTTGGGCATCTCACTCTTTGTTTTGGCTTGGGTCATGGTCTCATGGTCTGTGGGTTCAAGCCCCGCATTGAGCTCTGTGCTGGCGGTGCCGAGTCTGCTTGGGGTTGTCTCTCTCTGCCACCTCTCTCTCTCTCTCTCTCAAAATAAACAAACTTTAAAAAAAAATAAAGAGCTTTACTATGACATAATTGACATACTATAAATACACTGCATACATATTTTTTAACGTTTATTTTTGAGAGAGAGACAAGCATGAGCAGGGAAAGGAAGGGCAGAGAGAGAGGGAGACAGAATCTGAAGCAGGCTCTGGACTCTAGCTGTCAGCACAGAGCCCGATGTGGGGCTCGAACTCACAAATCGTGAGATCATGACCTGAGTCGAAGTCGGATGTTTAACGGACTGAGCCACCCAGACGCCCCTAAACTGCATATATTTCAAGTGCACTGTGAGTTGTGACATCCACGCACACACCCCTGTAGCTGTCACTGCAATCAGGATGATGACGTGTTCATCACTTGGTAACCCCTCGCTTCCTCCCTCCCCCCTCCTTAGCTCCAGGTAAACTTCATCTGTTTTCTAGCACTAGAGATTAGTCGATGTTTTCTAGAGTTTTATAGAAATGGAACCATACAGTACGTACTCTTGTTGACTGGCTTCTTTCAGCATAATTCTTCTGGGATTTAATCATGTCACACACACCAGAGGTTCATTTCGGGGACTGCAGGCCCTGGCTGGGCTCACAGACTCTGTGATGCATCAGAAGCAATAATAGTGATCATCCTTTAGCCCCCGTCAGCCCCTCAGCAATGGGGGAGCAGGAGCCCAAAGAAGATGAGGAAAGCTGGGTTACAGGCGGGAGAATGGAGCGAGAGAAGTTGCTCTGGGGAATTTCTCCAGGGACTGGTTTTTTTAAACCTTTTTTTCTTAAGTTTACTTATTTGAGAGAGAGAGTGGGAGAAGGACGCTGGGGGAGGGGCTGGAGAGGGCTCTCCCCACTGTCAGCACAGAGCCCAACTGGGGGGCTCGAACGCACGAACCTGAGCCAAATCATGACCTGAGCCAAAACCAAGAGTCAGATGCTTAACCGACTGAGCCACCCAGGCGCCCCTCTCTGGGGACCTCTTAACAGGGGTTAAAAGCCAGAGACTGTGAATGAGTCACATGGTCCAGGGCATCTGAAAGTTAACTGGCAATCAGTACAAAATCTGAGGCTGAGTCCCCCACGGGTGTGAGCCCTGAGGCCAGAAACCACAAGGTCAAGTCCTGGGGTGGGAGAACTAGGAAAACCTTCTTGGCGCTGTAGCTCCTAAATCACCCTGGGTAAACACGCAAAGGGAAATCTCCCCAGGGCCCCAGGCAGTGCTTTGCCAAAGAATCAAAGGTCCACAGAGCCATAAATCAACTGCATTTGCACCAAACAGATCATGAAGAGTTATTTTGAACTTGACTTGGCCAAAAAAATTCCCTGGAGCTGAATCAACTCAAAGAACACAAACGGAGAATGGGGAAATGTCCATCTTCCCCCTTTCCTGACCAATAAGGCTGTGAGAGGCCCCAGGGCCGAGGTCTCCGAAGTGAGTTTGCCTCCTTTCCTGCAATGTCATGAGCCCGAATGTCTGTGCGTGTGACCTGGGGCACCACAGCGTGGGTCTCCCACGGAGCAGCCACAGAGGCTGGCAGACATAGAGCTTTGGGTGTAGGGGGGGGACCTCCCAGGACCCTTCGTCCCTCCCAGGATCCAGGGCCTGCACAGGACTTTCTGGCCATGGGACCAGCCCGGTGCACACCCGGACGGTCACGTCACTGACATTAGCCCCATGATCTCCAGGCTCTGGGCTTCGAGGATTCTCTTTCAATGAAATATGCGTGCATACATGGAAAGAGGTCTGGAAAGATCTAAACTTTGGTGTTTTCACCTGTCAATTTAAGGTGCCTGAATTTTCTGAATCTTTTATAATCAATGTATACTTTACCACTTTTTAAAAGGCAGTATTGTTTAGCAGTGAATTTTTTTCTTGTTATGAAAGCTATTAACTATGGAAGATTTAGAACATATATAAAGACCCAAAAGAGGAGAGGTCACCTGTAATCATGATCTCACGACCTAGACCTGTTGACCTTTTAGAGCATTTCTTTTCTACAAGTATAATATGCATTTTTTAAATGTTTATTTATTTTATTTTGAGAGAGAACATGCAAGCAGGGGAGGGGCAGAGAGAGGGAGAGAGAATCCCAGGCAGGCTCTGCACTGTCAGCACAGAGTCCGATGCAGGGCTCCATCCCGTGAACCGTGAGATCATGACTTGAGCCAAATTCAAGACTCAGACATTTAACTGACTGAGTCACCTAGGTGCCCCATATAATATGCATTTTTAATAAAAGAGAAACATGGCACATTCTTTTTCTTAATTTTTTTTTTTTTGAGAGACAGAGAGACACAGAGCATGAGTGGGGGAAGGGCAGAGAGAGGAGACAGAATCCGAACAAGCTCCAGGGTCGGAGCCATCAGCACAGAGCCCAAAGCGGGCTCAAACCCACAAACCGTGAGATCATGGCCTGAGCCGAAGTCGGAGTCTTAACCAACTGAGCCAGCCAGGCTCCCCCCAGCACATTCTTTTTTATAATCTACTTTTATACTTCATAATCTATGCTCAACATTTTCTATGTCATCAATGTCCTCCAACAATATCATTTTAGTGCCTTATGGGATTCCATTAAATGAATGTACCATGTTTTATTTAACTCATTTCTTCCTTCAAGCCTTGAACCAACAAATAATTCTCTGCTGCCAATCACAGGCGAATTATCATGGCGCCGTTCTCTAAATCTGCCTACCCTAGGCAAGCACACAGGAGGATGGCATTCTCCTGCCCCAGGCCCTCGGGTGTCACCATCTCATATCTGCTTGGACGCTTTAAGAATCTGTGCACTTTGGAGAACATTCTCTTCTTCAGCCCACTTAGAAGCTGGAGACAGATCCTCTCTCAGCGGGCACAGCCCTAGCTAACCTACCTCGAACATGGAGCACGATGTATCACAACCCTGTGGTCCTAGCCATTGGGGCCTGGGGCCGTTTGGGTTCAGTAACAGAACCTCACTGGTCCTGACTGACTGGCCTCCGAGCTGATGGAAAGACAAAGTTAAAGACAAGAGTCCCAAGCCCCTAAAATGTTCAATCAAGGAAAGCGTTCAATCATGAACAACAAATAACTACTCAGAGCAAAATCGTCCCAAGGGTGCCTTGGGGCAGTGGGAAATGTTCAGCTCCGGAAAGGACAGCGGTGAAGAGTCCAAGAAGATGGATGGTTCCCAAGGGCTGGAGTGGCCCCGGGTAGACTTCCTGGAGGAAGGGGAGAGGGAAGGGCTGTGAGGGCTGGGGAGATTTGAGGGCAGCGGTGGGGGCAGGAGACCGAAGAGGATGGAGCAGAGGAGTTACATACGATCAAGTGAAACGTGGAACCCGAAAGACCACTGAGTAAGTGGTTCTGTACGAAGAGGCTTTGAGAAAATGAGGGCAAGACACCATCTCAGAGAGGGGAGAAGGGGGCCAGACAGGAAAAAAATCACTGGTGCAAAAAGAGGGACCTCACCTCCACCCTGGGCTTCCCAACCTTCCTCTGGGGGAGAAAGCCTCCATACACCACGTCAGCAAGATCAGCTTGTTTTAATCACACAAACACTGTTTTCAAGAGTAAGTCTGACTTCAGATAAAACCCAAACTCTCGTGGTTCACTAACCCTAGTTGGGAAATCACTCCCTATAGCTGGAGGTGCCAACCACACTTTTAACCTTGTCAGCCCCCCAGTCAGTGTCAGTCAGTATCTGTCTGTCTGTCAGGGTCAGTCAATATCCACTAATGTCTGCCAGTCAGTCAGCGGGGATCTGTCTGTCAGTGCCGGCCAGTCAGTCAGCATCAGCCAGCGTCAGCCAGCGTCAGCCAGCCAGCCTGTCAGTCGGTGTCAGTCATTCAAGGTCAGCCAGCCAGTCACTGTCAGTGTCAGCCAGCCAGCCAGCCAGTCAGTATATATGGTATTCAACTGACGTCTGGGCACGGTGCCCATTTGCTTTTCTGTTTACTTACCCATACCTTTCCTGTTCCTGGGCATTGGGAGAAGTATGTCATTCCTCCATAAGGACAGAGAGGTGACATTGGTTCCCCAGGAACTCGGAGCAAAGTAATCGCCAAGCTCATTTTCAGCGTGGCTGCCAGGCGCTGGGCGGGGTGCTCTGATCCCGAGAGCTTCCTGAGTTCCAGAGAGCATCGGGTCAGAAGTGAGTCAAAGGGAAGAAGGTCACCTTTTGGTTCTGAAGGGTCCTCCCCTGCAGGGCCTGTTGGCAGTCGCCCACCTGAGTGCCATGTGGCTGCAATCCGGGGCGGGGCAAGCTCAGCGCGGAGATGCCTCGGGCCCTGTGGCTGCAGGCCCCCCAACTTCCTGCCTCAGAGGCTGTGTTGTGTGCGGCTGGGCGGAGGCTCGGTTTTCCTGATTACGCAAGAGAGAGGAGAACCACAGTGGGACCGGCTTCTCAGGCGGGACCGGCTCTGGGGGTGGAGGAGGGTGAGGCCATCCTGAGCCCCGGCCCGGTGTCCAGATGGGAGCATTGTTGTGGGCGTTTGTTTCATCTGCCTGGACACCATCCCCCCTTCTTAGGTCTGAGGGAACAGCCCGGCATCCCCTTCAACCTCCCAACCCCCCGCCAACCAGGTGGGTGCGGGCGGGAGCTGCCAATCACAGTGTGTGCCCCTATCTGAGCCCAGCTGCACCCAGGGTGGCACCTGGCAGTGACTGGTCCAGGGGCGGGCACATGACCCAAGCCAGGTCAATCAATTCTTGCCAGGATTCCTCTGAGCCTGAAGGTCCTTGTGCCTAGGTGGGCCGACACAGTGGCCCTCGCTGTGTAGAGAAAACCTCAGAAGGAGAGAATAATCCCAGGTGCAGAAGAAAACCAAAGAGAATTCTGACAGGGTTCACGCGCCTCATTCCAGCCAACCCTGAAGCCGCCTCGGGCCCCGGCCTCCTGACATCTGGTTTGGGAGCCATGCTTGTAACCAAAGAGTCTTGCTTCATACAAAGCAGTGTACTCGGTGCCCAGCTGGGCCTACCCCTGCCGACCTCCTGTGCTCACGTGGAAATAGCTGTCCCAGCATCTGGTTTGCCCAGGACCCTTAACTCCTCCTCGTTGGCCCCTTGTTATCAGAGGCGGGCAGAGAAAGCCAAGGAAGGCCCACTGAGTCAGTTCTCGGGGAGGATGCAATGGACAGTCCCTGAGGGGATGGCCGGGGCGGGGGAGGGGGCCCAGGACCAGCCCTGGACACCTGCGGCCTTCCCCAACTATGAAGTGTTCACACTTATCTTGGGCTCTGACGCTCTGGGTGAGGGAAATGTTCTCTTGCTTGTCTTCTTGGTAACCCCACACCAGGCAGCTTCACGGGTAGTAGGCAGTCACACAGGGCACCCCCACTTAGAAGGACCCCAGGCTTGGTTGAATGCTACGCTGTCTTGAAATTCTTGATCACGGTTGAACAGGGGTCCTGCATTTTTTTAAATTTTTTTAATATTTGTTTATTTTTGAGAGAGAGAGACCCACACAGAATATGAGCGGGGGAGGGACAGAGAGGAGGGGAACAGAATCCAAAGCAGGCTCCAGGCTCCGAGCTGTCAGCACAGAGCCTGACGTGGGGCTCGAGCCCACAGACGGCGAGATCATGACCCGAGTCGAAGCCGGTTGCTTAACTGACTGAACCACCAGGCTCCCCTGGGGGCCCCTGCATTTAAATTTTATACAGGGCCCCCAAGTGACATAGCTGGCCCTGGGTTCATGCATTCCCTCATGATGGGATTTGTGATTCCAAATAGCTGTTCCATCTCCCAGAGCCTCCCCTCCCCCATTCCTTCATGCCTCTTCCCCTCCCCCTCCGCCATGCTCTTCTACCCACAGGGGACTGTTCTAGGGACCGGAAGCTGTACCTGTGCCAGCTGGCAGGTGGCTCATTGGTCCCCATGTGAATTCTGTGTAAAATCTGGAAGGCTGGGATTCCTTTTATCCAGAACAATGCTGACAGGAGTGGCTTCTCTTGCTTCTACCCCCTTAACCCCTGATCTTCTGCAGTTCTGCCAAAAAGCGCCTCCCAGGGGCCTCTGGGAAAGCGGCACCGGCAAAAACATGGTGTAGCACCAGGCTCCTGAGATGTGAGCAGTCAAGGATTCGGCTGCAGGTTTGCACAGGAAGGGCGGCTTTTATGAGACTGCCCTGTGGTTCTGTAGTGAGGATTTTAAAAGTCTAGCAAACAGAGAAGCAGCCAGTGTCCTTGGTAATGCCTGTGGAACATGCAGCGAAGGCGTGTCCTCACCGTGGGCCTCGCTGCCTCCCCGGGAAGGCGGATTCCAGCCTCCTCACCCCCAAGAGACGAATAACACTAAGTAAAGCAGCCATAACGTCAGTTTTCACACCCACAATATTTGACGTGAAAACTTGGCCTAAGGGGAGAAACTGAAATGGGAGAAAATAATATGCAATTTGGTACCAGAGAGTCCAGGAGTGGATAAAAGTGATTTATTTGGGGATCACGGTAACAGTTATGCAACTAGGAACATTTCAGTCACCCATCCATCCATGTTTTGTGTCATAAAGACATACCAAGACTTTGGAAAAAATTCCAAAGGGGATTACATTGAAATGTGCTGTCTCTTCACTTGTTTTTGTGCTTGTCTTAATCACAGTGAACCAAATAAAATAGCTTTACAGCTTACTAAAACTCAAACTTGTCCTCAAAGGAAGCAGTTTAAACATTTCCAAGTGTAAATCAGCAAGGCGACGATTCTACGTTGGGAGACAGACCCAAGAGACAAAAGCGGCTCTAACATAAAGTTGTCTTGTCCAAAGAGAAGAAAAAACAGAACAAAACACCATGAGGGGAACCCACTTTATCTAGAAAGAAGGGAGCCTCTTCAGGACTAAGGTCTCAAAATACTAAGAAACATCTCTGGATGCAGTTTGCCCTCTTTGGGAAAAAAGGGGTAAAGAACAGATCAGGCTGGAGCCACACTAAGAATCTGGTTTAAAAAGACGAAAAGGAGGCGCCTGGGTGGCTCAGATGGTTAAGCATCTACCTCTTGATCTCAGTTCAGGTCTGGATCTCAGGGTTGTGCGTTCAAGCCCCAAGTTGTGCTCTGCATGGGACATAAAGCCTACTTAAAAAAAAAAAAGGTCACAGGGAGACACAGCATCACCTTGGGCGGCATATACCGTGAATTAGAGGTCTAGAAGCAGACTCTCCCAGGGGTGAGCCCTGGTCCGTGCCCACAATGTGCGCAGCTGAAGGAAAGATGCACTGAGAAGACTTTCTCTTTGCATCCGCCAGTCTGCAGAAAGCTTTTGGGGGTTGGGAGCTGATTTTCCACTGGGAGGTGCCTCACACTCTCCCCGATGGCCAAGCCACCAAGGGTCCTCGTGAACAAATGATCGAAGACCTGCACATCTGGACTTGTCACCAGGGATGGATGCCCGCTAGAGATGCCATGGCCCCTGAGGATGCAGGGTTCACCCTCTGGAAGCACTGTGTCATTTCTTGTCCACTGCACGTGGGTGGGTCCCTTCTCCCCAAAACTCAGAGCCGTAGCTGGCCGGAAGAAACAGTGCTGGTGGAAGGCGGAGATGAACCTCTGTGACTGAGGCTCTTCCCAGCTCTTCGCTGACCCACCTGGAGGTTTCTGAGCACAAGTCCTGACTCACTGGGCCTTGACTCAGGTGTAAGGTGCGGCTTAGAAGGCTCAGCCAACCGAGGACCTGTGCTCTGCCCTCAAGACAAGGTGCCCCTGCCCCACCTCTGAAGACCAGCACAGCCACACAATTTCAGAGTGACAAGTGGACCCACCCATCAAGGCTAGAATTCTAGGTTCCTCTCATGAGGTAAGACACAGCCGATATGAAACCCATCAGATGCCAAGACCTCCACCAGCCAACTGACCACATATTTCAAATGTCGTTTGATGCAATAAAAGTCAAGTCCATTCGCCATGAATTTTCAAACGTTTGCCCATGACCCACATTAAGTTTGCACAGCTACCAAGGGTACACGGGTGCACACACACTCCTGGTGCGACCCACTAAAGGGAGGTTGTGACCACTGGTGGATCCCAATTGCAGCTTGACCTAACAGCCCTGCGGTGTTCTGGACGAATCCTTGGAGCCCACACGGGACCTTCTAGTCTTCCAGACATAAGAAGTCCCTCCATCCGTGGACGTGGCCAACCTTATTCTGCAGGACAAGGACCTCCAGCAGGAAGCCCTGCAGTGTCAGTGAGGGCCATCAAGTGCCACCACGCGCACGACTGAGGGTGAGGAAGCTGGCTTCCCTGACCATCTTGAAAGAAAAGGGGGCTGCAAAGTGGCTCGCCCCCGGAGCAGGCTGACCACCTGCCCTGACCCAAGTGGCGAGGCAAGACTGGGGCCTGCGGTGGCTGGGGCGAGCTCCTTAGGACTTTCCCACAGGAGCCCCAGACGTCTGGAAGCTCTGGATGAGAAAGATGAGCCGGGTGACGTCGGAGAGCGCCGGGAACTGGGCCATGACGCGGTCCACCTGGTGCGGCGGGAAGATGCTGCAGAGCGCGGCGCGCGCCCGGGCGCGCGCGTCCCCCTCGCCGGGAGCGGAGGGAGGCGGGGACCCCGACGGTCCCCCGAAGGCGCCGTCGCCCCAGCCGCGTTCCGCCCAGGCCGAGCGGCCCGGGAACCGGCCGGCCCCTTGCGGGAGGGCGCGCTGCTCGGCGGGCCCCCTGCGCTGCGGGAGCAGGTCGCCGTGCGGGGCCCCGGGGCAGGGCGCCCCCCTCGGCCGGGCCTGCGGGCAGGACGGGCCCCGGGGGCTCGGCGGGCCGGGCAGGGCTCCCGGGGACGCCGAGGCCCCCGGCGCCCCCCAGTCCGGACGGCGCGGCCGGGGCGCCCCGAGGTGCCCGGGGTCGTCGCTGAAGGCGAGGCGCGAGAAGCCGCCTTCGAGCGCGGCCACGTCGGCCGCCCGCCGCGCCGGGGGCAGGCTGCGCGCGCCGGGCTCCGGGGGCCCCGGGCGGGCGGCGGCGGCGGGAGCGGCCCCGGGGCCGCCCTGCTCCGCCCGGGCCGCCCGCGCGCTCCGCCGCCGCTCCGCCTCGGCGCCCGCGTCCCGCCAGGCCCGCGTTTGCGCGCGCAGCTCGTCGGCCACCGGCAGCTGCGCCCAGTGCGGCCGCTCGGGGTGGTAGAACTTGCACTTGACGCCGTAGGTACACTTCTTGCCTGGAGGGGAAGCGGGAAGGGGGAGAGGACGGGTGAGACCTCGGGCAGGAGAGGCTCCCTGGAGATTTCTCCGGCGCACTTCGGGAGTACCGGGCTTGGGGCCGGACGGGGAGGGGAGAAGTGCCCTGGGGCCGCATTAGGTGGGTGACGGGCAGTACCCCGCCCCGCCCCTTGGTGGAGGGCGCTGGACCCAGCCATCTCCGTGTCCGCCGGGAGATTGTCCGTATGGAACTCCTTTGGACCAGGGACTGAAAGGAAACCTCTAGATCCAATGGCCTTCGGCCTCCACTTCCCCAGGGACCCTGTGGATAGGGCCACCCTTGTGGAGAGGGTGGGGAGCGGATGCTCACCGCACAGGATCGCACGTCCTGTTCTGCCTCAGTTTCCAGCATTGGCCTCATGGCTTGTGCTAACCGTTGCCCTCTCCCTACAGGCGGTTCTAACAGAGGGGATCAAGCAATCTGTCGCCCGAACCTGGACACTTCTGGGCGTGCGTGGGCGCAAGAGGAGCCAACCTGAATGTGTGTGTGGTCACCTTAACTCTGACAAGAAATGGCTTCGACTATCACCTTGAACTTCTATGGACACGAAAAACAAGACCTGGGGGCATAAACAAACAAATCTGCCAAAGCAAGTCACTGAAAGAGCGATAAAATCCTTAATTCTTAGTGGGTAGCACTGAGCGAAGGCCGTGAAGGTCCCGGGGTGGAGGGTCGGTGGGTGGAATGCAGACAGACTGCCAGAGTGCCAGGTGGGGGGACTGAGGAGGAGGAGCTTGGGGCTCACACGGTAAGGCTGTGCCCTGTGGGGGACCCCTGCATCCGGCGGTCACATACGCTGCCGCTGCCGTGCAGCAGTTCATCCTTACAACAACCCAGTCAGCAAGTGCTGTCCAGAGAGGTTAATGATCTCTCTGATGTCACACAGCCAGTTGGGAGCAGAACCCAGGCCAGCACTTCTGACTGTGCCCTGCGCTGCCCTACACAAGACCTGAACAGAGATCATGGGCCATAGGGTGCCACCCACCATAGGGGCAGTGCTGCCAGGATGGCTCTGGGGGCCTGGGCTTCCTGCTCAGGAAGTTGCTCAGGGTGGGTCCCCGGCGGCCCAAGGGGTCATCGGGAGGCATGAACCTGTAAAACAAGCACAGGGGGGCAACTGTGAGACCCACAGAAACTTCCCATCGGCACCTGCATGGGGAGTGGCCCCAAACCAGCCGGTGAGAGGAGGGGCGCAGCAGGCACGGCCTGGACCTCCCTTCTCACTGAGCCCATGAGCCGCAGAGCACGAATCTCAGAAGAGCAGCCGTGGGCCTCCTTCTGAGAGTTTGCCCAGCAGTGCCCCAGTCACCCAGCATCACCTTTAAAACTGCAGGCTGTGGGGGCGCCCAGGTGGCTCAGTCAGTTAAGCGCCTGACTTCAGGTCAGGTCACAATCTCATGGTCCGTGAGTTCAAGCCCTGCATTGGGCTCTGTGCTGATGGCTCAGAGCCTGAATCCTGCTTTGGATTCTGTGTCCCCCTCTCTCTCTACCTCTCCCCCGCCCTCAAAAATAAATAAGCATTAAAAACCTGCAGGCTCCTGGCTTCACATCAGACCTGCTTTATCAGACTCTCAGGTGGTTCAGGAATCTGCCTTTTAACCACTTTCCAGGTGATTTTTATGCACTAAAATTGAAGCATAACTCCTGCAGGGCTCCCCTGGGCCCTGGGTTCAAAAGTGACTCTATGCTGCTCTCCCACTGTCCTCAACAGAGGGCCAGACCTCGCCAGGGCTGCAAACAGCCCTCGGCCTGTGGGCTCATACGGGTGGGGGGTAGATGTTAATAGGGTTTGAAATGCCAGCCGGTGAGCCGGTGAAAAAGCAGATCCCAGGTACAGTGGGCACAGAGCCTCAGCGCAGGCCCGACCCCTCCTCTGTGAACCCGGGGGCCCTGGGTTTGGTCTCAGCTTCCGGGGCTGCCTGACCCCGGCCCTCCTCCTCTGATACCACGCTGTCCCACGTCTGCCCCTTCCTATCTCCCTGGAATCAAGTCTCACAAGGAAGGGAATGTGTCCTGAGCGTGTGCACGGCTCAGAAGGGAACACATTCCTTAGGAGGAAAACGCCCTTCGTTGAGGGCCACCCGTGTTTTTCTATGAATACTTTTGTTCCCAGGAGACACTTCCAGGTCATACAAAGGTTCCGCTATGGGAGTTGTGGTTCCTAAAAGGGGGCCTGTTTTCAGGGGCTGATGTCCCTCCGAGAGTCAAGGGTCACACTGAGTCCTACCACGAGGACCACAGTCGCTAGGCCAGCCCAGGACTGGGCAGTCGCTGATCCAAGGCCACCTCTGTGGCTCAGATCCCAGCTACACAGCCGGCTTCTACGAGCTGGGCCCTGTCCAAGAATCTGGGGAGCCTCCCACTGTGGTTATTAGAGGTTCCCAAAGGCTTTACCTCCTGCCCTCTGCTGGGCCTGGGCCGTGGTGAGCTGGGCCAAGAGGGCCCTATGGACGTGCCCAGGGCACTGGGGCAAGCGTCCTCACCCCCAGGCAGGCTCTGCCTTCTGGCAGCCGGTGGACCTTCTGGCAGGCCCTGAGCACAGAGGCCAGTGCGTCAAAAAGACTTGGCCTTGACCCCAGGCTGTCGCCAGGCCAAAGGCAGCCATGATGCATCAGACTTCAGTGAGGAGTTTCTGGAGCCGACTGTCACCAGACTTTCCAGATTCCTCCAGGCCTGGGCTGTATAGAGGGAGCTGCTGGCCTTGAGTATATGGAAATGGCCAGGGGGCTTTTGGGGCGGGGGGGGGGGGGGGGGGGGGGGGGGGGGGGGGGGGGCAGTAACTGCTTGCAAACCTCAGCTCTGGGGCTTAGGAGGGTGTAGTAGGGGCAACAGTGCCCTCTAGAGGCACCACGTCCTGGCCTGGCCTGTACATGGTAGGTAGTTAGGCACTCTTAGGGACTCCTAGGGGGACAGTTCTTCGTAGTCCTCACAACCGTCTCAAACATAAGTATGATTAGCCCAGGTCTGCTTAATTCAAGGTGAAGAACGTTAGGCTAGTGACAATGAGGGTTTTCCCCATGACACACAGCCTGCAAATGACAAAGCCTACACTGGAAACCTCCTCTTCTGTCTCCTAAGTTCTAGTTCTTTCCAGCACACCGCACTGCCTCCTGGGCGTCAAGGTCAGGAACAGGCCTGCCGCATGCAAGTGGTCTGACCCAGCCGACCGGTCATACCTCTCCCCTTTCTCCTTTCCCCAGGACCGCAGCTGTTCACTTACTGATTCACTCACTCGCTCACTCGCTCATCTACAACTACGAGTTGAGCGCCTGTGACGGGCCATGGCAGACCAGACACTTAACAGCCCCTGTCCTCACAGAGCTGGGAGTTTCTCTTAAACCATATTTCTAAAGCCAGTCCCAGAGCCCAGAATGAGGATCAAGCTAGCACTGCCTGGAACAGAAAGTGAAATGAGAGAGCTATCTTAGGTTGCTGGACCCTCCCTGCCCCGCCCCACCCCTGCTAGTCTCAGACCCGTGGCCACCCTGCCAGGCTCCTAGCCTTTGCCCCCGCCATGCCTGATGGCATCCACACCGCTTGCTCCCCACCTTACCTCTGCCCAGGGGCCCTTGCCCAGCACCTGCTGACGGGTTTGTTCCTTGTGTCCCTGGCATCGCCTTCCCCGAGCTGTAGCTGGTTGACTCGGGGTGGCCCTGACCCAGGGGAATCCACCTAGGGGACCAACTACACGCTCTGGAAAATTGCAACCAATAGGTATGGAGATGGACTCGGTTCCAAGTTCTTTGCAACCCCCCACCCAAAAAGATGACTCCCGTATATAATTCAAAACTTTAAAAAAAAGGACATGAACATAAAATACGTGAGCGAAAATGCAACATGGTTCCGATTTTCTTTGTGATGCCCGGTTCGGTGCTCTTACCTGTAGTAAATGCTTTAAAAATAAAAGCAACAGGGGGCGCCTGGGTGGCTCTGGATGTCAGCTCAGGTCATGATCGCATGGTTTGTGAGTTTGAGCCGCCTGTCGGGCTCTGCGCTGACAGCTCAGAGCCTGCCTGGAATTCTCTGTCTCCCTTTCTCTCCCTGCCCTTCCCCCATTTGTACTCTCTCAAAAATAAACAAACATTAATAAATAAATAAATAAGTAAAGCAACAAGTTGATGGGGCTCCAAGCTGGAGCTTGGCCCACCTGTGGGGCAATTTTTTGCCAGGTCAATGACATGCGGGCATGGGAACAGAAAGGTCATGGACAATTGGGACAGAACAGCCTTGTTGGGGAACAGTGATCACAAAAGAGAAGAGAGTGAGAGAGACTTCACGGCCCCTGGGGGACAGAGTGGGTGACTTCGGGCAGGCTCTGTCTCCAGGACTGGGTGTCCTTTGCTTTGGTTCAGTGTGCCCATGACCGCAAGCCCCACTGGGCTTCGGCTCTTTGCGCTGGCCTCCTGCCAGTCACCCCAGCCCCTCCCCCCCCCGCCGTGCCAGCACCTACCGGTCGTTGACAAAGGAGAACATGAGCAGCCTCTGCTCGATGAACCACTTCCACTCGGGGTTCTCGCTCTGGAGGTCGCGGTAGTTGTCGTTGGAGACGATGACGCCGTCCTGCTCGTAGGCCACCTTCACAATGTAGCGGTCGTCGTAGCAGACCACCCGCTTGCCGTTGACCTTGCGGGACGGGGTGTACACCAGCACCGCCTGCCTCTCCAGCTCCTCCAGCACGTGCTGCTCTGGGGGCCACAGGCGGGACACAGGGTGTGGTGGCTTTCTGGGTGGGGCCCCCGCCCCTAAAGCCATTCTCTGGTCACCCAGCGTGTGCGGCAGCTCGGGGAGCCCCTCTGAGCCAACTCCTCCTCCCCCACCCCACGGCCCCGCCTGTCACGTGAGCAGGGAGGTCCAGAGAAATTCCCCAGCGGCCTGAGGTCAAGAGGGCTCTTGGCCTCTGTCCTCTCTAAGTCATGACAGGAGTCCAGAAAACAACACCCTCCAAGGGAGAGTCACTTTGGCAGGCAGAATGAAGCCATAGCTCTTGTCCTTTTGATGCCGTCACCCCCTACCACAGGAGACACGAGAGACCTTCTAGAGAAAGACATTCATAGTTTAACTGGAATCCTAGCGATGCCTTAGAAATTACTGGGAGACTTGTATCCATCTGGAAGGCTCCTGCCTGAGCCCATAGCTCAAGGCCACTGTTCATCTTCCTCACAGTACAGGAATCTGCTCGGGACACCTTCAGGAGAGGGCACACCGCCACACAGCTCTACGGAACACGAGGATGTAAGAGCAAGGGTCCGGGGTTCGGGGTCTGCACTTCGATTCCGGTCTCAGCTGTAGCTCCTAGGTACCCTCATCCCTCTCGGCACACCAGACTTTGCATTTCGTTTAAAACGAGGCTAGTGGGGCGCCTGGGTGGCTCAGTCGGTTAAGCCTCCGACTTCAGTTTAGGTCAGATCTCACGTTTGTGAGTTCGAGCCCCGCATTAGGCTCTGTGCTGACAGCTAGCTCAGAGCCTGGAGCCTGCTGCTGGTTCTGTGTCTCCTCCTCTCTCTGACCCTCCCCTGCTCACTCACTCACTCTCTCTCTCTCTCTCAAAAATAAATAAAACATTAAAAAATTTAAAAAAAAGATCTTGTCAGGGCTTGGCTTTCCAGGTTTCTGAATTTTTGCCAATCTGGTGGGTGTACAGTGGCCTCTTATTGTGCTTTGATTTTGCATTTCTTCCGGTACTAATGAGATCGAGCGTCTTTTCATACGTTTATTGGCCATTTATGTGTTCTCTTCTGTGAAAGGCCCATTCATGCTTCAGTGCATCTTTCTGTTGGTCCTTTGTCTTTTGTCTTATTAATTTGGAGAAGCTCTCTATAGATTCTGGCCAGTGATTCTTTATCAGGAATGTGTGATGGATCGCCTCTCCCAGTTTAAGGCCTGTCTTTTCGGTTTTTTTTTTTGTTTTTGTGGTATCCACTAATGAACAGAATTCGAATGCAGTCAAATTGATGAATCTTTCCCCTGAAGCTTTGCACTTGTTGTAACTTGTTTAAAATTCCTTCCCTGCCCCAAAGTGATTTCCCTACCCTTTACCCATACTATATTTAAATATTACACAACCGTTGAGAGCCGCCATTCCCCATGTCCAGACTGTAAAGCATAATTTAGGCTAAGCAGTGCATGGTGGAGAACTGAGCACAAGGGCTTTCCCCTGCCTCCGCCTCACAATCCCATCGAAGTGGCAGTAAAGACGCACAAAACGGGGAGGGAACCCATCATCACATTAGAACGGGCCGGGGAACGGCAGCAGACCCAGGAGACCATACTGAAGGCCCAGCACGTTGGGAGCCACAGCCCAGCACGTGGACGGAAGGCCGGAGCGGACGGGGGGCCGTTCTCCCTGCAAAGGCCCCGAGTGTTCAGCCGGCCCGTGGAGAGGAAGTCGGAAGTCCGCAGGAGTCAGGGTGACCTCCGAAGGGCCACTCCTGGGGCAGGTGCATGCACCCTCTCCCTGCACTCCCCACTATAAGGAAGGTGGGATATCACTAGGAGGGAGGAGGTTCCAAGTGGCCTTTGAACTTGAGCAAAGCCATCACGGGGCTCTGTGCACTGTGCGGCGGGGCCTGCCTGCTCCACACAGCGTCTCCCCGAGTGAAATCTGCTGGTCCACACTGACTGTCAGCCTGGAGGATCCACGCACCCGGAGAGAAGGAAATCACATAGGGGTGCATCTAACCAACCTGGCTCTTTATTCGCAAATAAAAACTGACAACCACCAGGTACTAGACCTTTGAGAAGCGTGCACACACACACACACACACACACACAGGCACACAGGCACGCACACACACAAGCACACCCCCACACCCCCTCACATATACACCCACCTAGATACACCACCCACTCATACACATGCACGCCCACACATGCACACACACCCACAAACACACCTCCACCCCCTCACATACATACCCCCCCACACACCTACGAACACACTCACACACTCATATATACCCACACTAGCACATGCATGCACACTCCCACAAACACACCCCACATCTCCCATATACACACCCAGCTACACACACGCATGCACACACACACACCCCCCACATACTGACACACCTACATACACACACACACAACACACACACAGAGAAATGAACAAAGAGAACTGACACAAGAAAAAATAAATAGGATTCACAGAACTTAAAGAGAACTTTTTAAAGTCTACATTATTATAAAAATAATCAAGATACTTCATCCCTAAGATAAGAATATATTTTTTAATGTCTATTTCTTTGTTCATTTCTCTGTGTGTGTGTTGTGTGTGTGTGTGTAGGTGTGTCCATATGTGGGGGGGGTGTGTGCGTGTGTGTAGCTGGGTGTGTATATGGGAGATGTGGGTGTGTGTTTGTGGGAGTGTGCATGCATGTGCTAGTGTGGGTATATATGAGTGTGTGAGTGTGTTCATAATGTCTATTTTTTTGAGAGAGAGAGAGAGAGAGACAGAGCATGAGCAGGGGAGGGGCAGAGAGAAAGGGAGACACAGAATCCGAAGCAGGCTCCAGGCTCTGAGCTGTCAGCACAGAGCCCAACGTGGGGCTTGAACCCACAAACTGTGAGATCATGACCTGAGGCAAAGTCAGATGCTTAACTGACTGAGCCACCCAGGTGCCCCAAGAATATCTTTTTTTTTTTTAATTTGAGAGAGAGAGTGCTCTCATGCAAGTGGTTGAAGTGGCAGAGGGGCAGAGAGAGAATCTTCCACAGGCTCCATGCTTGGCAAGTAGCCCAATGTGGAATTCGATCCCACAACCCTGGGATCATGACCTGAGCTGAAATCAAGGAGGCTCAACCGACTGAGCCACTCCAGTACCCAAACAAGAAGATCATTTTATTTAAAAAATAGAGACAGAGAGGGGCGCCCGGGCTGCTCAGTTGGTTAAGCGTCCGACTTGGGTCAGGTCATGATCTCATGGTTCGTGAGTTCAAGCCCTGTGATGGGCTCTGTGCTGACAGCTCAGAGCCTGGAGCCTGCTTTGGATTCTGTGTCTCCCTCTTTCTCTGCCCCTCCCTTACTCATGCTCTGTTTCTCTCTGTCTCAATAATAAATAAACATTAAAGTTAAAAAAATAATAAAGACAGAAGAAGAAAGAGAAAGAAAGAGAAGAAGCAGCAATTGGTAGCCACTGATAGAATTAAGAACAACACCGAAAACTTTTGGTTAAAAGGCTGAAAGAAAAAAATCAAAGAAATTTCTCAGAATCACCAAGAGGTCAGCCCTCCCATCACTGAAGAAACAATGCCAACAGCGGCTTAGCATCTGACTTCTAGTAATAGGAAAGCCAACCAAAACAAACAAATAAACAGAACCCTATTTATTTAAATCACCTGCTCTATTATTTGTAGCTTAAAATATTCCCAGCTGATATAAGAATTAAAAATAAATTCCCTGGGTCCTAGTTCTTTTTTTTAATTTTTATCATTATTATTTTTAAATCATTTTGTCTTGTGGACAATGGGTTTAACACTTACTTATTTTGGGGCAACAGAGGGAGACCGAGAAGTGGGGTGGGCAGAGAGAGGAAGAGAGAATCCAAAGCAGGCTACAGGCGCTGAGCTGTCAGCACAGCTGAACCATGAGCTCATGACCTGAGCCAAAGTAGGACGCTGAACCAACTGAGTTACCCAAGCATCCCTCCTTTATTTCTTTTTTTTAATGAAGAGATTGGACTAGGTGTACAATAAACAAAGATCACTGAACGAAATGAATGTCTCTTTTCAATCCAATATTCTGTTAGGGGTGAGATGCGGATCCAATGTTAAAAGTTTTGAGACACACTCATTTGGGGGACTTAATCATTCACACTAAAGGACAAAATAAGTTGTTCATTCATCTAGTCAATGTCTATTTATTGAGCACCTATTATATGCCAGGTATTATGCTAGGTGCTTAGGGCTATGCCAGTGAACATTCATAGTTAGTGCTTTCCTGGAGCTTAGAGTCCAGTGAGGACTGTAATTGTCATGGCAACTACCGAGGAGAGGCCTCGTGAGCCTCTATCCGCCCCAGCATACCTCTGATAGGGGTATCGGATCGTGGCGGGTCCTTCCTCCAGGATGGGACAAAAACCTTGATGTAGGTGTGTCCTCTGTCCCGGAACCAGTCCACGGCCAGCTGGATTCCCCGGCAAGAGAAGGCTTCTTTATTTCCGTGGCTACAATGGGAAAACAAAGACATCTGTAGAGCCACAGAAAGGGTTTTGGAAGAGTGATTTCACCTGGGAAGAGCCTGAATCAGAGTCTCATAATCAAAGGGAATCAGGGAAAGACTGCATTGTAAAAACAGGTCATTCTTTGGGGGGGAAATGCAGCCCTTAACTGGCACCGGAGAGCTCGTGATAGTGTGTGTAGAGAGGGTGTTGGACCCCTGGGACATGTGCCCCAAGGATGAGGAGACAGGATCCCCTTTTGACCTGAAGCTATAAGGCCCAGCATAAGACGAGGGACAGGTGCCCTCTGCAGAATCCTCTC
This sequence comes from Mungos mungo, assembly GCA_004023785.1. NCBI lineage: Eukaryota > Metazoa > Chordata > Mammalia > Carnivora > Herpestidae > Mungos > Mungos mungo. The sequence goes on from PISW01005387.1 coordinate 37,777, forward strand.
ACCCCAAGAGGGGGCTGTGCGTGTGCTATGAGGCTTCCTGAGTAAGAAGGCCAAGGTGCCCCCCAAGTTCCCCTAAAGCATTAGCGGAGGCAGGAAGTAGACAGCAGTGGGAGAGAATGCCAAGACCCGGCAGGGCCTGGCGTGCCTTGCTGAAGACTCTTCTTCTTCTTTTTTTAATTTAATATAACTTATTTTGAGAGAGAGTGAGCAAGTAGGGGAGGGGCAGAGAGAAAGGGAGAAAGAGAGAGAATCCCAAGCCAGCTGCCCAAGATAGTGCGGAGACCGATGTGAGGCTCAAACCCGCAAACTGTGAGATCATGACCTGAGCTAAAACCAAGGGTCTGAGGCTCAACCAACTGAGCCACGCAGGTGGCCCAAACTCTTCTCCTACGAGGAATGAGAAGCCACAGGAGGATTTGAAGATGGGGGTGTATGTGCTGTGATGTGATATGATGCAATGTGTGTTTCCAAAAGGTCACTCTGGCAACACAGAGGACAGTACAATAGAAGGGAGCAGGGTGGGGGTGAGGTACCAGCTAAGAAGTTGTCACAGTCATCAAGGCAAAACTGGATGGTGACTTGGACCGAGTGGGTGGCGGTGGATAAGGGAGAAGGGTGGATGAACCTGAGTGCTAGTTAGAAGGGAGAGTCTCCAGAGCGTGGTGGCTGATTGGATCCAGGGTGATAGAGAAGAAGGCATCGAGGAGGCTTCCAGAACTCTGGCTCATGTGGCTGGTGGGCGTCTCCTTGAGACGGGGAGGTCTGGGGGAGGACAGGGTTTGGCGGGAAAGACCACGAGTTTTGTCACGGACACATGCTGAGTTGGAGGAGCCTCTGCAGGTGGAAATGCTGCATTCTAGAAGAGCGTTCTGAGTGATGAACCGGTAGGGCATCTGTGCTTCCACAGCACTTGAGCCACGCAGGGAGAGAGATGCCTGGAGGGAGAGCGAGGGCCTGGGATCTGGGTGTGAGGGAGCTCCGGAACCCAGAGCTGGTTACGGCAGGGGTGAGGCAATCTCATAGGAGAGACAGCCAGGCTCTCTCGGGCCAGTAGGAAGTAAACCAGACGAGTGGAAGCGGTGGGAAGGAGGCACCAGGTGCTGCTCAGAGGGACCCACGAAGCCTGAAAACATCCCTGAGAAAGAGTCTGGGCAGGTCAGTGGGTGTTTGGCTGGCGAAGGAGACAAGTGGAGAGACGAGATCAGGAGATCGAAGCATCAGTCGGACTTTGTCCTGAGTGCGACACAGCCTCGCCCCTGCTTCCAGCCCAGCACCCTGCACTGCCTGCGGCACTTTGTCCCCGCCAGCCACCTTCCCCGCTCCCACCACAGGACCTTTGAACCAGCTGATTCTTCTCCTCCCAGCCCGGTCCACGCCTCCTTCTCCTATGGATCCCAGCTTCATCTCCCCTTCCTCAGGAAAGCACCTCTGCCCTCCGGCCTTCCTCCGATTCCCCTTCAACGGCACATGCTTCTCCTGCCTGGCACTAGTCTCAGCTGAATGATTACACACACCTGCAGGATGAACAGGTCTCCCCCTCTTTAAATCACAAGCTCCCTTTGCTCCCCAGTGAATTCCCAGCACCCAGCATGGTGCCTGATGGGTAATGGGACAGTAAAAATGTGTTACATACATGAAAGGCTGAGAAGACACAGGTCCTGTGAGCAGCCGGAGGGGGAATGGCCCAGGCAAGGGGGGAGAACCGGCTGGAAAGACAACGCAGGAAAGGCTCCCTGTGTCTAGAGACCCAAGAGAGAACAGAGTGACTGGGGCAGGGGGAGGGAGCGAAGGGGAGAGTCGTGTGGGCCCTCAGAGAGCCCGGGGCACCAGGACGCCCTCTGGCCTGCAGTAGCCCGCCCGCATCCAGACGAGGACGACACTCCACATTTCCATGCTCTGCGTTCCCTCGTGCGTGGCCTCTCCTGCTAGCTTCTCCCAGGGGATCAGGAGAGGCCCAGGTTTGTCAAGAGAAAAGGGGCGTCTTTGGAAACACTAATCAATAGTATTGAAAGTCGGGCTTTGTGGAGCTACATGGGGACTCTAAACTGCTTTGGCTCCTGTCACCTCTCAGGAAGCAGGCCCTGCGTCCTGCATTTGTGATGTCTTCCAGCTTAGAGAAAATAGTCTCTTGGCCTTTGAGGCTGAGCTGTGAGGTTTATGCAAAGAGTAAGGAGAAAATATCAATGTCTGTGGTGCAAAGAAAGGAAGTAGAACCAGGCCCTCTGCCCCAGCGCAACTTGAAAAAAGAAAGAACATTGGGGTACATGTGCCCTATGATAGCCAAATCACGGAAGGAGCCTAAATGTCCATCAGCTGAAGAATGGATCAAGAAGATTTGGTCTATATATATATATATACAGTAGAGTACTACATGGCAATGAGAAAGAATGAAATCTGGCCATTTGTAGCAAAGTGGATGGACCTGGAGGGTGTCATGCTAAGCGAAATAAGTCAGATGGAGAAGGACAGATACCACATGTTTGCACTCATAAGAGGAACAGGAGAAACAGCAAAGGACCATAGGGGAGGGGAAGGGGAAAAAATTGTTAAGGAGAGGGAGGGACGTGAGTCATAAGAGACTCTTAAATACTGAGAACAAACGGAGGGTTGATGGGGGTGGGGGAGTGGGGAACATGGGTGATGGGCATGGAGGAGGGCACTTGTGGGGACGAGCACTGGGTGTTGTATGGAAACCAACTTGACAATAAACTATTTTTAAAAAAAGGAGAGGGAGGGAGAACGGAGGTCATTCACAGGGTCCTGGCCCTGCATCCCCCACCCCTGCTTCACCCCCGAGCCAGAAGGGGAAGGGAAGGTGTAGAAACCTCAGGACGGTGTGAAGAGGAGGCCAGCAGCCGGTCTCCCAGCGCAGCCCAGGCAGGTCACAAGGCTCTCGGAGAAATCCCGGTTTCAGCGCTGCAGGCCAGGTGGCACTTAGGTGAGCTGGCAGCCGCACCCCATCCGTCGCCTGCCCCCAGGCCTGGTGGATCATCTGAGGCCTCTGGACAGTCAAAGAGGCCCCTGGGGCGGGGCAGGGGGTGGGGGTGGGAGGCAGGGCTCTAAGCAGCCATCATGGCATTCCAAAAGGCCAAATGGGATCAATGACCCTTCTACACTGCCCATTCTGGAAGCCAGGCCAGGTGAGACCAGCCAGTCGTAGCAGAGCCCAGTGAAGGTCTCAGATCCCCTATCCCAGCCAATAGCAGGGCTCAAAGCTCCCAGATGCCATTTGGGAGAGGAGCGGGGGAGGGAGAGGAAACACGAACCCCAAGGCATCCGGAAGGCAGAAGAGCCTGAGATATCACAAATTGGTAAGTTTGGGTTTGCCCCTGGGCACGACCTAAACCGGTAGGGAAGGGAGTGTATCTACCTGAGAAAATAAGGTCTCTTTTCTGTGCACATTGAAACAGGAATATGAACAACGGAGGATACCCACCCCCACCCCCACCCCCACACTGTCCTCAGTTCTCAGGTAAACATATGACCACCACCGTTCCTTTAAAAATGGCTTCATGGGGCAGCTGGCTAAGCCTCTGACTCTCGATTTTGGCTCAAGTCATGATCTCACAGTTCATGGGTTTGAGCCCCGTGTTGGGCTCTATGTTGACAGCTCAGAGCCTGCGTGGGATTCTCTCTCTGCTCCCTACCTGACTTGTGCTCTCTCTCTCAATAAATAAATAAACTTTAAAAAATAGGTTTCCTCAGTGCTGTCTTTTCTGTGACCACACACCTGTTTCTGTGATGAGGCTGAACCCAATTCCTCTGAGGAGGCAAAGGTAAGCAGGGCAATGGGTTCTGGTGATGACGGTCAGGACCACAGCCTGAGGTGGCCCTGGCCGGGAGCATGCAGACGGGGAGGGATTGGCAGCTCGGGAGTCCAGGAAGAGAAGAACTGAGGAATGCTGCTACCGTCAGCTTCAGGCAGCAAAACCCGGTCCCATGGCCTCTCTGAGCCAAGACTCCAAGATGGCAGCCCTCAGCCAAGAGTTTCAAAAGGGCAGTGAAGACCATTAAGACCCAGAGAAGGTGGAAGAAGCATCCATCTGCCCATCGCCTTCCTTCTCTCCTTAAGAAGTGCTCTTCTCCCCAGCTCTGGCTCCAGGCAAAGGAAGTCAGGGGCTGACCCCTAGAATCACTAGGCTGGTGTCTCTGGAATGGGGGTTGTTGGGTTTTTTTTTTATTCAGATCTTTTGTTTCCCACACACCCCACCCCAACCTCTCCTCTGAATCTTCTGGTCTCTTTTGAGATGTGAGAATTGTTACTGTTCAATCATTGCCACATTTTCTTAACCAACCTTTGAGGTTGGTAAACACCTCATAACCCCATTGTGGCTGCCATATTTCTGACCACAGAAAGCCCTGGATCGTGGCAGGATTGAAGCCACGTGCAGGGACCACCTTCTCACCACAGGGGGTCTGTCCCTAGTTGTCCACGAAGCTCCCCGTCAGGCAAGAAAGCACTCACGGTCACCCTGGGTCCGCGGCCCTCAGGATACGGAGGTAAATGCAAAGCTCAAAGCACTGATTTCTGTGTCCCTCCATGTACTCAACATCCATTTATGAACATCTTTGCGAGGCTCTGTGCTGGGTCCTCAGAGACCAGTGAACAAGACAGACCTCATTCCTGCTTCTTGGAGCTCATTTTTAATATTTGGAGAGTCCTGCCTGCCAGGCCACTTTACACTTGGTGCTTCAGAGATCACAATGAGTCCCCGAGGAAGTGACCTTCCTCTCACTGCACCCTTGAGGAAACTAAAGCAAAGAAAGGTGCCCAGCTCACTGGTCCAGAGGCAGATCTTAGAGCCCGACCTGTTGGGTTGCAAACTCCTCCTCTCCCCCTGTCTTATTCCATTTCTTCCTGCCCCTCCCCAGCTTCCCCCCTACCCCCGACTTCCAGACAGTGGCTGTTTTGGAGCCTTAAGTCATCAGCTATTAAAATGTCTGAATTTGGGAAGGGACCTTAGGGCTTCTTAACAGTCACTGTGAACCAGCTCATTCCCACAAGCTGGGAGCCAGGACTTGGGAAAGGAGACAGAAGAGGCAGGTTTTGAATAAAGGGTGCTGAGGGTAAGTGGGTTGTTGCCCGAGGCAAAGTGTCTGCAGGACAATTACGCCTGGGGGCCCACAGTCAGCGCGGCCATTTGCAGTTAGTGGACCAAGTACGGTAAGTGGACCATCACTGTGTTGGTGATTGTGGCCAGGGAGGTGTCTGCAGAAGTTAGCGACTCACACAACAGTCCCCTGGAGAGCAAGGTGGCGCTTGTGGCGGGGAGGAAAGGAGAAGATGCTCCCTTCGGGGCAGAAGATGCAAAGCACACCCCTCCGAGGCACACTCTGTTTCTTATTTGGGGTTAAATTGCAAACACTGAATCTGGAGTTTATAGTCCTTTCTTTCACCAAGAGGTCTCTCTCCAGCTCAGGTCCGGGAGGCGGAGAGGGAAGGGGGAGGGGGAGCACCTTCCTCTCAGGAAAGGAGAAACAGGTGCAGACCCAGGTAGGAGCCCAAAGCCAACGTCGACCAGAGTCAACTCCGGGGCTCAGAAGCAGGTTTGACCCCCAGCCCAGGAGCGCATGCCCCGTGAGCAGCCCACTGAAGGGGGCTGATGAACCCCCCATTGCAGGCCTGAGCTCTTGTCACTGAAGGTTTCCGTTCTCCAGAATAAGCCAGATTCTGTTGTTTCTCAGAGCTTACACATGTAAATGATGGTGCAGACAAAAGGCCCTGCACCCCAACATGGGGACTCATTTAAAGGAAACCCTTGTCTGGGGCAGCAAGAAGATGTGAAATTATCAGGTGGTTCTCCCCCAAGCGGAAGTCCTTCCAAATCGCTCTTTTCCTAAATTTGCCTACAGAACGTCCAATGCAGGGGGCGCGTTTGTCAGGCAGGCAGGTACCGGCATCTGTTGGCACAGGAGGGTCCGTGCTCCTGCCAAACACCGCGATGCGGCTCTGACCACGTGTGTCGTGAAAGCCACCTTCTTTGTCAAACCTGCTGGACACGTTCTTTAGCTCTTTCTGGAGCTCACATCCTCCTCTCTCATGTGAGCACATGCACAGGTGCACCCACACCCCTTAAGGGTACAGGCCTGTGCTTGGAAATCACGCTATGGATGGCTAGCCCCCCAGGGCCACCTTTCCTTGCACACGTGATGCCCTGGGGGGGTTCCCAGAGATCACCTGGTGGGGGGGTGCCCAGCGCATCCTGTCTGCTGCAGGTAAGTCAGGTCCCCTACTTGGGAAGGGCTCTGGTCAGCACAGGCAGGCTTGGCCCCCAAATGAAGTCCATGGGGGTCAGGGTCTCTCACCCTGAGATACTTTTGAAGGCTGGGCAGTGGGAAAGCCAAAGGCGCACGGTGCTGGAGGAAGTGCAGGGCTTTGGAAAGAGCTCAGAAAGCAGAGTCTGGCACTCATTGCTCTGTGATCTGGGGCAAGTTATTTACTCTCTCTGAGCCTCTGCAGAAGAAGAGAAATTCCTTTCTAAGAAAAATGCATTTATTTCTTTCATGCATGCATAAAATAATCACCTTGAATCCTGGAATGTTACAGATGAAAAGCCATTTAAGATCATTATTATTTAGTCCAACCTCTTAAATGTATAAACACAGCTCAAAACCATCACATGACTCACTCTGAGCCCACACAGCTGAATAGCAAGATCTGTACAGTCCAGTACCTAGGCACTCATCATATGGGGCTAGTTACATTTAAATTCAAATTAATTCAAAAGAAAGGAAATGTTGGGGCGCCTGGGTGGCTCAGTCAGTGGAGCATCTGACTTAGGATCAGGTCATGATTTCTCGGTTCATGGGTTCGAGCCCCATGTCGGGCTCTGCACTGACAGCTCGGAGCCTGGAGCCTTTTTCAGATTCTGTGTCTCCCTCTCTCTCTGCTCCTCCCCTGCTTGGTGCTCTGTCTCTCTGTCTTTCAAAAATAAATAAACCTTTAAAAAAAAGAAAGAAAGAAAATGTAAAGTTCCGTTCCTTCATCACAATAGCCACATTTCAAGTGTTCAGTAGCACCATGTGTCACGTGGCCATCGTTAATGGACAGTGCGAGTATAGAACTTTCCATCATGGAACGGAGGTTTTAGTGGGCAGCTCCCAGCTAGAGGTCAGGACTCAGATCTTTGGACTCTTCGTGGCTCCGCAGGGCAGCAAGGACATGGGCTCCAATCTGCCTTTTAAATCCTTCCCCATTTCTAGGGCACCTGGGTGGCTCAGTCAGTTGGGCCTCCGACTTCGGCTCAGGTCATGATCTCATGGTCCGTGGGTTCGAGCCCCGTGTCAGACTCTGTGCTGACAGCTAGCTAAGAGCCTGGAGCCTGCTTCGGATTCTGTATCTCCCTCTCTCTCTGCCCCTCCCCTTCTCGTGCTCTGTCTCTCTCTGTCTCAAAAATAAATAAAACATTAAAAAAAATTTTTTTAATCCTTCCCCATATCGCCCAGCACCGGACAGCATGTGAAGCGACATCCTTTTCCAAAACAGAGTGTGGCAAAATCTGCAATACTACAAAACCTCAGAAAGGAGAATTTTTCAGAAATCACATTTCTGAGGTTAGCTGAGTTTTGAGGTCAACTGATAATAACCAGACACCATGTTGGGTTTCAACCACCCATCGCCTCTAAAGGGTAAGCCCCACACTTAAATCTATCCTGCACAACTGAGATCTGGCAGAGCCCGAGGGTCATGGGTCCTATTGACACTCTGGCCGGAGGACACAGGCCGTGTTATGGTAGGAGAAGGAGCAGGGGGTGAGGCAGAGAGCCACACACCCCTACAGTCTCCCAGAATGGCCACTGAACAAATCAGGTGCCACCCACCCGGTGGTGGTTGTGCAATGTGCCTTTGGAGCAGGGGAAGGGAGGGTGTGTGTGTGTGTGTGTGTGTGTGCAGACATGTGGGTGTGCGCACGCATGCGGGTACACACACTGAGACCTCACACAAACACATGTGCTCTTGTTCAGTGAGATTCACTGAGATGGCGTGCAGGCAGCAAGTGTGTGAAAGCATTAGCGTTCTGGCACGTTCGTCATAATAACCCTGAGTGATGGCTTCCATTTGTCCCCCACACAGATGGAGCGCAAAAGAATTAAATGGATTATGGTTGTGGGGGAGAGAGACTGACTGCATTTACATAGGACACATCATGGTCACACACAAGTAGAAGATGTGGTTGGAGATTTTCAGCAAAATAAAATCCTCCAATACCACCAAATCGAAACAATTCCTAAAAGCCGTCTGGTCCCCAAGAAAGCATGCGCGCACTTCCCTGCAGCAGGCAAAGTAGTCCTTCCAGCCCACATTCATTCTGCTCTTTCGATCTGGAATCACAGAGCTGGTCCAGTCTTCGGGCTGGAAAGGCCTTCAATTTAAGCAACACCCTCTTACCTTTAGAGCCTCCTTTCTATGGATGCCCAGGAGAGGTGGCTGGTCCTGATCGGACAGACGCCAGGCCCCCCTCCCAACCCCCTGCACACCCTCAGAACCTACTGAATTCTTAAACATCTTTTCAACTTCCCCTCCAACCCCAATATCTCGGATGAAGCAGGATTTCATAGGCTGGCCTATCCGGGCGCCTGCATGGGAGTGTGTGTGTGGATGTTACAGAGAGCTGAGGACCTGCCCAGGGGGACCCAGCTGGCCACAACTTGAACAAACACCACGCAGGGCACACAGGGACAGCGCCCAGGGCTGGGCCAGCCTGGGTAGCATGGGTCCAAACTTCCGTCCTGCAGTGCCAAGTTCAAAGTGCCAAGTCCCTGGCCGAATCCCCAGGGACAGCCCCTGGACCCATCAGCCAGCGGACCGACACCCTCTGGACACAGTTAGCACTGCAGAGAATGCTCCTCTCGGTTTCCACCCGGGGCTCAGCTTTTGAAAGGGGAAGTGCATCTATTTACAGCCACGAGCGACCCATTTCCTATGGATCTGCCCTTTGCGCAACCATAACCCAGACAAGGAGTGGAAAACCGCACTTGTGTGTGCAAACCTCCTCCTGGCCCCGCGTGGAATACGGCTGAGACGGGAAGGTTGGTTTGAGCTGAACTGAGCGACGCCAGGAAACAGGACGAGGCAGCGCATGCCGCTGTCATCAGTGACACTCACAAAGCTGCCCGATACACAAATACCGACAATCGTGTCTACAGCTCGGGGGTCCGGGGTCACGAGCCTGTGTCTCCAACCTCGCTAGGGGGCCACACCCCTGCCAGCCACCCCCACAGCACCTCTCCCCCCCCAAAAGAGGGTTTCTAGTCCAAGTACATTTTCCCCTCTGATTCTCATTGCCTTTAGAGAAGTAGCAAGGCTGTCCATTAGCCCATGTCACCGAAGAGGAAACTTGTGATACTACGGCTTTCTGAGTCACGCAGCTGGTTGGGGACAGGCTCGAGACAAGAAGCCACATCTGCTGGGGCGAGCGCTAGGCTCCTCCCCAGTCACCTAACTGCCTTTCTCAGAAGAGAGCCTCTCTCTGGGCTGATAGGATCGAAGCTACCCCCGTGAACACTTACTCCGTGTCAGGCACTGCCCTAGGCATTTCGTGCAGCTCCGGTTCTTACGACTGCCTTTTTGGGAGGTTTTGTACCAAATCTATAGATGGAAGAAGTGAGGCTCCGAGAGGTTAAGGGACTCACTTAAGGCCACACAGCTACTAAAGGGCTGGAATGGGGCTTCAAAGGCCCATCCATTAGACCCCCAACCGTTTTTTGGACAGAAACCACTGAAAAAGAGGGACAGTCCTCCCACCCGGGGCTCCAGGATGAAGAAAACTACCTCATTGCCACGTTGCTGCCGTCGATCACTATGGGTCGCAAAGAGCTGGCCGGGCATCCGTGGTCTTCTTCCAGCTCGGCCGGCAGCCCACAGTGGGCAGGGTCCAGGGGGCCGCAGGAGCCCCTGGGAACAAGCAGGGGTGCAGCGCCGCTCTCGTGGGCCCCAGGGCGGCTGCCCGTCTGGATCAGCTCCTGCAGCACGTCATTGACCAGGGCGTCCTCGCCCAGCTTGCCCAGCACCCTGACCACGTCCTCCCGGCCGTAGCCCAGCTTCTGGAAGAACTCCATCTTGCTTGAGCGCTCCATGCTGTGCCCGCCGGGACGCTGGTGTCGGTCCTGCCCCTAGCTGCCTTCTGGCGGGGCCACGCTGGCATGAGCTAAAGAGAAAAAGCACCCATCAGGTGTTTTCTAAGCGGCCCCGGGGCCTGGAGGCTGTCGGGTTACGGAGGGCACATTCTGCAGGCTCCCTCCCCGCCTTATCTGTCAGGAAATCACGCTGCCTGGTCCCCATGGGGATTTTCGGTTGCTCAGTGTGGTTGGGGAGCCACGGATGCAACCACACTGTGTTTAGTCCTGTGCTTTCTGCAGCCTTCTCCCCATACAGGTGCCCCTGCAAGGATTCCCCTGCCGGCCGAGGCGTCAAGGGCAGCCGAACAGACCCCACCCCCCGCACTTGGACACGTGTACACAGGCCACAGAGATGTTTCTGAGGCTCGAGCATGGGCTGGGGTGTGACCCCACCCCCCAAATTCAGTCATTGAGGCCCTATCTCCCGGTACCCCAGAACCCTTGGTAGAAAGGGTCTTTAAAGAGTTGGTGAAGTGGAAATGAGCTCCTTAGGGTGATTCCTGGCCAACACGACTATTGTTCTTATAAGCAGTGGACATTTGGACACAGATAGGAGCAGAGGGAAGACCATGCAAAGGCCCAGGGAAAAGATGACCATATACAAGCCAGAGAGAGAGGCCTCAGAAGAAATCAACCCAGGGGGGTCAGGGTGGCTCAGTTGGTTAAGCGTCTGACTTTGGCTCAGGTCATGATATCACAGTTCGTGGTTTCAAGCCCCTTATCGGGCTTTATGCTGACAGCTCAGAGCCTGGAGCCTGTTTCAGATTCTGTGTTTCCTTCTCTTTCTGCCCCTCTCCTGCTCATACTCTGTCTCTCTCTCTGTGTCTTGCAAAAATAAATAAAATGTTTAAAAAAATTTTTAATAAAAAAAAGAAGAAATCAACACAGCTAACAGCTTCATCTCGGGCTTCTAGGCACTGGAACTATGAGGCAGTAAGACCAAGAATAAATAAAATATTATATATATGATCTTATATGTAATACACACCAAACATATATTATTATTATTATTATTATAGCAGATCTGGAAAATTAGCATAGCTCCTCAGCTCAAAGAGGGAAAGTACTTCCCAGTAAATTCCATGCCCAGAAAAGCAATGCTCTGGCCCAAATTCGGTTCTGTGCATGGCACAGCTTTTCCCTAGGAAATAATTTAGATGATAGTAGACCTGTAAATTAGAAAGTCCTAACCCACATTTGATCTTTTCCACCAGGCATCACCGCCTGGCCTGTACCTTAGGGGTGGTGGGGAGGTGGGGACACAGCCTCACATGTGTTTACAAAAAAAAGATTGAATCAACACGAACCCTCTGGACAGACAGGTTCCTTCTCTCTTTTCTACTCAAAGACACCAATAGCTTTCAAAAATCATTTGAAAATACAGACACTATCATGAAAATATATTTAGTGTGGAAAAAATGAAACAATGTCAAAGTACAAAAAATAAAAAGAGAAGGGCGCCTGGGTGGCTTGTTTGGGCAAGTGTCTGGTGCTTGGTTTCCACTCAGGTCATGGTCTCACGGTTCATGAGTTGAAGCCCTGCATCAGGCTCTGTGCTGGCAGTCAGGCGCCTGCTTAGTACTCTCTCTCTTCTTCCCTCTGCCCCTTCCCTACTCATGCTTTCTCTTCCACTCTCTCTCAAAATAAATAAATAAAATTTTTTTTAAAAAAAGAAAACCTTTGGGGCACCTGAATGGCTCAGTCAGTTAAGAGCCTGACTTCACTCAGGTAATGATCTCGCAGTTCGTGAGTTCAAGCCCCACGTCGGGCTCTGTGCTGACAGATCAGAGCCTGGAGCCTGCTTCGGATTCTGTCTTCCTCTCTCTCTGCCCCTCCCCTGCTCATGCTCTGTCTCTCTCTCTTTCAAAAATAAATAAACTTTAAAAGAAATAACAATAAATCAAAACATTTTGGACCACCTCCTCTTGAAACTCTTCTCCCTTTGGTTGTAAAACTTGGTCCAAGTCTTCTAAGTCTTTCTAGCTCTTTCCGTAGTTTCTGTGCATGGGTTCAAAGACAGAGTCCTGCCCAGGCCCTCATGCCCCCCATCTACCCTTATACTGGAGAGTCTACAATGACACTTATAACTCACATCTTGCTAAGCACAGGCACACACAGCTATAAATCTGTGAGGTAGATGGCATGCCTGTTATTTGAATAAGTTCTGTGGGAACTCAGAAAATGCTGTCTTTCGCCAAACATTGGCTGAGTCTATCTACTTCAGAAGACTGAGTCTACTTCTCGAGGTGTGATCCAGGAAACCTCGGGGGGTGGGAGTGACCCAAGACCCTTTCTGACAGTCTTCAAAGTGAGAACTGTTTTCTTTTTTTTAATTATTTTATGTTTTTTATTTATTTTTGAGAGACAGTGTAAGCAGGGGAGGGTCAGGGAGAGAGGGAGACACAGAATCTGAAGCAGACCCCAGGCTCTGAGCTGTCAGCACAGAGCCCGACGCCGGGCTCAAACCCACAGACTGTGAGATCATGACCTGAGCCTAAGCCGGACAATTAATCGACTGAGCCACCCAGGTGCCCCTCTTAATTTTAGTTTCTAACAAGGTGCTTATCAGTGGATGGATATAACTCATATAAACAAAAGCTCTTTGGCATCCTTAATAGTTATAAAAAGGAGTTCTGAAACCAAAAAGTTTCCTCTTAAATACAGAGTTTTCTAGTAGGTATTTCCAAGAAGAAGGAAGGAAGGGAGGGAGGGAGGGAGGGAAGTAGGAAGGAGGGAGGGAGGGAGGAAGGAGGAAGGAAGAAAGGAAGGAGTATCTTCAGACACCATGTTGACTACAAGAAAGACCCCAAATTCCTAAGCGGCCTGCCAAGCCATCACCAAGCAGAACTGACCTCTGTGCAGTCACCACCCTCCTTGGCCCACCTGGCTTTTTCTCTTGAGCCACGATGAATCTCTCTGGGCATTCCAGAAGGTTCTCGTCACTATGCTTCCACATATGCCTTCCTCTCTACCTAGAATGCACTTTTTGGTTTGGCAAACTTCAAGATTCAGCACAAATGCCACTCAGCGTGGTCACACCCGAGTCCACAAACAGAATGAGTGGCTTGGCATCTCATCTACCAGGCACTTTGTTCACACGTCTGTAATGACACGTTGGATTGTCACTCAGCCACATCTCAAAACACTGTGTACTATGTTCCCTCGCTTTGCCTCAGAATCACCAGCACCTGACACAGTGCTAGTATATCCAGGACTTTAACAGATTTTCCTCCCATGGATGCCCAAAGCTGAAAATTAATCTTCCTTCCTCAAATATTTTTTCTGGGGTTCCCATCGCATTGAATGACGTTCCCCAGACCCCAAGAAGAAATCTCAAGGTCATGGGTCACTCTTCCATTTCCCTCATTTCTATATCCAACAATTTGTACTCCCTGGACATCTTCCATAAGCACCTCTCTCCTTTACACTCACACCAGCACTCTAGTTCATTCATTCATTCATTCATTCATTCATGTAATAAACACTGATCATCCACTAGGCACCAGGTACTGTGCTGGGCCCCAGTTCCATAAAAACGAATATACAGTCCAATTTCAATTTGTTTACAACCTATTCAGGAAAACAGACCAAATAAGTAAATAGCAAGCCATAGATCATGACAATAAGCACAATACTTTCAAGTAGGAAAAAAAAAAACGTGCCTTCAAAACTCAGGTGAGGAATGACTTATCTTCCTTTGAGGGGAAAGAAAAGGCCAGAAAGTTTCTCACAAAACTGGGCAACAAAGGCCGAGCTGGCTTTTCCCAGAGGGGGAGGGGCCGTGACGTCTCTTCCGGGGGGTTCTGGGAGGGCCACCTCACCACACTCCTACTCACCACGACACTAATCTAGCCAGTCCGCTGACCAAGATATCTGTCACTCCATCCTGTACAGAGTAAATATCCCAACTCCCGAGCAGGAGAGTCAAGGCCCTTGCCACCAGGCCTGGCCCACTGTCCAGTCCCCTCCTCCATGTTCTCCTAGTCTAGCTTCACCTTCTAGTCCTTGACCGGTGACCAGTCCTCCTCCGTGGGATGGCTGTTCTCTCAGGCTGGGCTCCAGGGTTGGGCCCATCTTCAGGGAGGAAGAGGCCACCCACCCAGCCTGGCAGGCCGGCCTCACACCAGGAGCTGCTCACTGTCCCTGAAAGGCCCGTGGGCTGGTTCTCAGGCCTGCAGAACTTCATCCGGGCTCTTGCCTCAGTCCAGAGGCCTGCCCCTCCTGCCCCAGGCCTGATCCCTCGGTCTTGCCCATCCCTCCTGCCACCGCCCCCCCCCAGTCCATCTACAACCTCCCCTCCACCCTTCCTTCCTTACACACTTGTGTGGCTCTTGTTTTAATTTGGAAGAAGGAGAAGGGAAGAGAGAGAAGGAGTGTGAGAAAGACGAGGGAGAGGGAACGAAAGTGAGAGAGAAGGAAAAAGAAGAAAGACTGTCACAGACAGCATGAATGTCACCCTCGAAGTTCACAGAGCTCCTCACTGTTTCCACATCACCTTGAGGGAGAGACTCTTGCTACAACGTGCGTCACCCCAGTGGGGAGACGGTGGGTAAAGGCAGTCCCCGTTCACAGGTGAAGACGCTCGGGCTCGGGATGGCACGGAGGAAAGGTTACCCAGTGAGTCAGTGGCAGGGGCCGACCAGTAAGTAGATGCCACAAACAATGCGTTGCTTCGAGTTGTGCTCGAGATGGAGGTAGCATCTTGTTTTTGCAGAAATGGAAAATCCGCAATACAACCGGGCCGGGCGACTTCTCTTTGGTCACAAACTAACAGCTATGCGGAGAGCCTGTGCTCGTGTTCTAACTTTGCAGTCTGACATCTGCAGACAGAATCATAGACGTTTTCACAATGAAAAACCTGGGGGCTTCTGCCTGGGGCAGGGGTGAGGAGTGCGGTCCGTGAGGCCTGTCCTCTGCAGCTCTCCACAGCACCCACGAGTTCCAAAAGAGCTCCTTTCTTTTATTTTTATTGTTTTATTTTAAGTTCATTTATTTATTTTGAGAGAGCGAGGGAGGGGCAGAGAGAGAGAGGGAGAGAGAGAACCCCAAGCCGGCTGCGTGTTGTCAGCGCAGAGCCCAACACAGGACTCGATCTCGGGAACCGTAAGATCACGGCCTGAGCCAGAGTCAAGAGCCAGATGCTTAACCAACAGAGCCGCCCTGGCGCCCCAGAGCTCCCTTTCTGAGGAAACTTTTGAAAGGTTATGCGTGGGACCACAGAGCTGTTTTTACACAAAATTAACCGAAAGAACTCACCCACTTCAGAGCCTTTTTTTTGCCCCCTTGAGACTTCAAAATCAACTTCATTTCCTTTTAAAACTTCTAAATAAGGGAGGAACCTGAGGTGGGGGCCTGTCCTCAGCAGCCCCCGGGGCCCTCAGGCCAAAACCCTCCCCTTGAGATCCGACGGTCTTTGAGCTGCAAGGCTGCCAGCAGTTTCTCGCCGCTTTCTATTTTTAAGTCCTGAAAGCACGAACGACTTCATTTTATTTTTCTTCCTCAAACTTGACTGGAAGTCACAAATAGCACCGATGACTGGTAACACTTTAAAAATCTTCAGTCTCCTCAGCTTTTACAATGGTCAGCCTTGCAACTCTTCCCTACGGTCAATAGTCAAGGCAGCCGTGGAGACGCTTTGGGGGGATGGGGGTACAAAGTGGGAGGTGGCCTAACAAAGCAGCAGGAAAGGGAGTCGGGGAGGGAGGAAAGGTAAAACTTTATTGACCATGAGCATTAGGGGCGCCTGGGTGGCTCAGTCAGCTAAGCATCTGACTTTGGCTCAGGTCATGATCTCACAGTTTGGAGGCTGAGCCCCCCACTGGGCTCTCTGCTGTCAGCATGGAGCCTGCTTTGGATCCTCTGTCCACACCCCCCTCTGCCCCTCCCCTACCCTCTCTCTCTCTCTCTCAAAAATAAGTAAACATTAAAAAAAATAATAAAAATCCAAGTTGAGAGGGCTTCTGGGCCTGACGGCTGTCACCTCTGACTGAAAGACGCCCTGAGGAAAAGCACACAGGAGGAACTGAAGAAGGAGAAAAAGAGGAGACATGAGCAGATAAGACACTAGAGGGATAAGTGGACATCAGTGGCTCACACGTGCTCAGTAGTTTACAGTTCTAAGGCGCGCCCTTGTCTATTCCCTTTGGAGATCCCAACGTCTGTGGGAGATGGAAAAGGGCTTATTACTCGTTAGTCGTGTTACAAGTAAGAAAACTGAAGGAGAGAGGTTTTTGCCAACTTACCCAGAGTCCCAAAGCTAATCAATGGGAGGGACTAGACTCCCAAGGAATTCCTCCTACCGCCTGGCCTAGACGGTGCCGCCCAGGGCTGCTCAGGGGGCCGCGGAGCCAGGTGGGCCCAAGCCTCAGCCCCGGGAAGAGTGCACTCATCACCTTGCCCCTGCCCCTCAAGTCTGTTCCTGGTCCCCTCTGCCGGTTCCAGAGCAGTCCACCACATCAGGACAGCCCGGAGTGGCCGCCGTGATGAGGAGGAAAGTTCTCGTAGACACAGTCCAGGCAGTTTTCTGGCTCAGCTCAGAGCAGTGGGGTTGTCAGTTAGAGTTTGGGGAAGTCACACACAGGCAGCGACTTCAGCCCACGAGATTTGTGTTTTGGGCCTGGCCTTGGGGGGATTTTTTTAAAGGGGATTCTAATTTTTAACAAGTTGTGGTGAGTTATACATAACATAAAATGTACCGATTTAACTCTCTTTAAGAGGACAGTTCAGTGGTGGTAAGCAGCCATTGCCACCGTCCATTTCCAGAACTTTTCCATCTTGTAAAACTGAAACCCTGTCCCCATTAAACACGGACTCCCCCCCCTTCTCCCCCCACCCGCCCCTGGAAACCATACTTCTACTTGCCGCCCCGATGAATTTGACTACTCTAGGTACTTTCTAGAAGGGCAAGCAAGTACTTGTCCTTCTCTGACTGGCTTATTTCACGTAGTATAATGTTTTCAAGTTTTACCCTGTTGCAAGCATTTGTCAGAATTTTCTTCACTTTTAAGCCTGCATAATAGTCCGTTGTGTATACGGGCCACCTTCTGGTCACCCATCCGCCTGCTGACACTTGAGACGCTGCACCTGTGTGGCTGTTGTAAATAGTGCTGCTGTGAGCATGGGTGGCCTGTCTTTGGTTTTCTCCTTGAACTTGTCCCTTGCTCTTCTGCATCACTATAGGTTACTTCGAATACACACACAAGGATATACACACAAACCCTAATCCATAACCCACGGTAACTTTGAGTTAAAAACAAAAACCAAAACCTGGGGCGCCTGGGTGGCTCAGTCGGTTAAGCGTCTGACTTCGGCTCAGGTCACAAATTCGCGGTTCGTGGGTTTGAGCCTCGCGTCAGGCTCTGCGCTGACAGCTCAGAGCCTGGAGCCTGCTTCCTTTCTGTGTCTGTCTCTCTTTCTGACCCTCTCCTGCTCACACTGCCTGTCTCTCAAAAATAAACAGAAAACATTTTTAAAAAATTTAAAAACAAAAACAAAAACAAAAACCAGGGTGCCTGGGTGGCTCAGTTGGTTAAGCGGCCAACTCTGGTTCAGGTCATGATCTCACAGTTTGAGGGTTCAAATCCCATATTGTGCTGTGTGCTGACAGCTCAGAGCCTAGAGCCTGCTTCGGATTCTGTGGTGTCTCTCTCTCTGGCCCTTCCCCACTCATCCTCTGTTTTTGTCTCAATAATACATAAACATAAAAAAATTTTTTTAAATACTCCACTGTCTTCTCACCTGACCCATTCATGAGTCAGATAGCAGCGTCCCTGGCTTTGAACGGCTCAACCTTGTGCAGGAGTTCATAATCCTGGAGGCGTGGCCGAGGTTTCTGACAACCACAGGGAGTGAGCCAAAATTGTCTCTTTTGCCTCTGATTAAGACTTATTTCCCTGTCTTCCTGGGCCTTCTTGATGCCCGAAGAGCCGTCCTTTAGGAGAGACGGGGTTTGGGGCTGCTGCCGAATGTTCCTGATCTGCCAGGAAACTAGACACCCCCAAGTCAACATCTGGTCTAAAAGATACACTTCCGAGAGCGTGGAGACGGATTGAAAATGTGCCTGAGCACATTTCCTAAAATTAAAAGATCTTCAAAGACCACAGCAGGAATTTGAAGACCAAAGCCCTCTTGAAATGAAATATAATTGTGCTATAACAAGCAAGGATTTCACCAATTTTCTTTTTATCTGTGCACTTCAAATCATGTGAGGCACCGAAAATCTTAGGGCCCCAAATAACGCTGATCCAAGAACGTCTCTCCAACCTGCTACCCGCCCAGTTATGTCCCTGTCTGCCTCCTCCGCCCCAGCGCCTGTCATACTGAATGGTGGCCGGAGCCAGGCACTCACCAGCAGGGCGCGTGGACACCGGTGTTCCCCCTGGCACCCCCAGCTCCCCGCAGTCGCCACAGTCAGCAGGTATCACCCAACCTGGGGGAGCCCAGCCTGGCTGGGCCACGCGGCCACAAGGAGGCCCTTCATGCCGAAGCTCCCCGTCCTGGGTGCCACGGTCACATTCAGCTGCCAAAGTAGTTCTGCTCGGAGTTTTTTTTTTTTTTTTTTTTTAAAGGAAAGGAAGAAAGCAATCAAATGAGGGAGGCTGACTTGAAGGCTGCGCCCCAGCATGAGTCACCGAATCAAAGTTTAACAACCACATGCAAAACAGACTCTCCGAGGGCATGGGCTGGGGGCACAGGAAAGCCAGGAGAGACTCAGAGAACGAAAGTATTCACTGTCAGAGGGAGAAAACTTCCGTTGCAAGTTTCCACTCATGACTTCGGCTGAGAAGAGCCTCTGATCTGAGGGGCTCCCGACTTCACAAACAAAATGAAAGCATGCAGGAGTGAAGAGTGTCAGGCGAGGGGAAGAATAGAAACGCCTAGATAAGGGGGCACGGGGGCTTGGGCATGGAGGAGGCCCTGTCCCTTCCATCACAGAGTCCCACATGAGTCCCAGAGGCCTTCGGGCTGGGGGCACCGGCGTCTGTCTGCAACAGGACGCTGAGCTGTCCTCACTGCAGCCCTGCAGGGGCCCGGCAGCTGCGTGTCTCGCTGTGGCAGGGGGAGCCTGACCCCAGACCCACCTGACCACGGCCATCTGCAGCCAGCCAGCTGCCAGCGACGGCGGGCATGGGCTGCAGACCCTGAACCCTTCATCTGTTTCCTGCATCGTGGACCCCCCCCCCACCCCATCGGGGGTCAGAGCAGGAGGAGAGAACACCAAACCACAGCCTATCTCCCAACAATGACAGGGCTCTAAAGTGACTTGGCCAAGGACACAGCGAGCCAGCAAGGTAGAGCTGGGTTTAGAGTCTGAGAGTTGTTCCCTAGGAAACGACTTTGCTGCTCTTCTTGATTTATCTGCCATCTATCTGCTACAAAGATGGGAGGCAGTCTAGAATATTAAGATGCAGACAGAATGGGATCATTGAAATAAAAGTACAAGCAGAAATGATTAGGACGGGGGCGCCTGGGTGGCTCAGTCAGTTAAGCATCTGACTTCAGCTCAGGTCATGGTCTCATGGTTCGTGAGTTGGAGTCCCATGTCAGGCTCTGTGCTGACAGCTCAGAGCCTAGAGCCTGCTTTGGATTCTGTGTGTGTCTCTCTCTACCCCTCCTTACTCTCGATCTCTTTCTCAAAAACGAATAAACATTAAAAAAATTTAAGGGGCGCCTGGGTGGCTCAGTCGGTTAAGCCTTTGACTTTGGCTCAGGTCAGATCTCACGTTTGTGGGTTCAAGCCCCGTGTCAGGCTCTGTGCTGACAGCTCGGAGCCTGGAGCCTGCTTCTGGTTCTGTGTCTCCTTCTCTCTCTGCCCCTCCCCCTCTCATGCTCTGTCTCTCTCTGTATCAAAAATAAATAAAACATTAAAAAAAATTTTTTTTAAAGAGACGAATGATTGGAACAGAAAAAGAACATGGTACTAGAACCCAGATTAAAATGGTCACTTCTTGGATGCCTGGGTGGCTTAGTCAGTTGAGTGGCTGACTTTGGCTCAGGTCATGATCTCACAGTTTGTGGGTTCGAGCACCTCTCGAACTGTGCTGACAGTTTAGAGCCTGGAGCTTTCTTCGGATTCTGTGTCTCCCCCTCTCTCTGCCCCTCCCTGGCTTACGCTCTGTGTCTCTCTTTCAAAAATAAATAAACATTAAAAAAAATTTTTTTAATAGTGACTTCATCCAAGCACTAATTCTAGCGTTGTTTTCTGGCACAATGGGTTTTCTAAGGACAGGTATGATTTGTGTAGCGTCTCCGAGTGTACTCAGTGCCTTCCCTCTGAGGGTCTATCCCCACGACGCCTCTATGGCCCTGGAATTATTATCCTCACTTTTGAGACATGATCAGGGGTAACTAAACCACCTGAGTTCCCTCAGCAAGTGGTTGGCTCAGGACTGAAACCCAGGGCCACAAAGCTCCAAAGTGTACTCTCTACACGTGGCCTCTCAGCTCCCAAATCCCGAAGGCAGCATGCAGGGTTCCCAAACGAAATAAACCTTCTCTGGGTGTTAAATTTTAGGGGAAATATAAATCCTTATGCTGAGTCACACATCAGACACCATCTTCCATTCAAGTCCTGTAGAAGCTCAAGGCCGGCAGAACCAGCCAAGGAAAGAATTCCCTGAATTCTCTGAGGATATGGCTCAGTGCCAGCCTGCTGTGCGCTTAACACAACCCGGGGCTGGGCACTGAAACGGACAGATCCTGATCTGTGTCCGACCCCAGGGGGACAGCGCCTCTGCAAGCGGGAGGGAGCACAGTGGCCAGCACCAAGCAGTTCCGCAGAAAAGACAATTGAAGGTGCTCACCTATCAGACAGGTAAATGCTGGGCAGAGGCCCCAGAATGCTGGGTCTGAAGACTCGGAGACATTATTTAGGTCAGAAAAATGGTGACTCAGCTGCCTAAGACCAGGACCACTGTAAGGGGCCATCATGGTATCTGAACTAGAGCAACCCCAGCTGATTCCTCCACAACTAAAATGACTTAGGGGTCCCCCGGGTGGCTCAGCCGGTTAAGGGTCTGACTCTTGGTATCTGCTCCTCAAGTTATGATCTCACGGTTTCGTGGGTTCGAGCCCTGCACACTGTCAGTGTGGAGTCTACTTGGGATTCTGTCTCCATCTCACTCTGCCCCTCCCCCACTCCCTCTCTCAAAATAAATAAATAAGTTTAAAAAAATTATTAAAATGACTCTGTGGCCATGACCTTGAGGAGCCAAAAGAATTAAGCCACGATTTAGGCTATTTATTCCCAACTGAATGAGAATTAAGGTCTGCCAGAGGTAACAATTTTAGCTCTGGTATCACTGACCTAAAACTAGACTCTACCCCCGAGAAATGTAAGAGCAGGCAGCAGCCTTCCACTTGCAGTGGTGACTGGTCGTGTGTCTACATCTCTTTAAAGCTGTCTGAGGGGTGCCTGGGTGGCTCCGCGGTTGTCTGTTGAGTGTCTGACCTTGGCTCTGGTCATGATCTCATGGTTCGTGGGTTTGGGCCCCGCGTCGGGCTCTGTGCTGACAGCTCAGAGCCTGAAGCCTGCTTCGGATTCTGTGTCTCCCCCTCTCTCTGTTCCTCTCTCGCTCATTTTCTGTCTCTCTTTCTCAAAAATAAACATTAAGAAACAATTTTTCTTAAATAAAGCCGTTGGCACACTGGGAAACTGAACGGCAGGCCCCACACACTTCCCCCTTCTCCTCTGTTTAAAGCTGGCATGGAATCGGCCCCGAGGCTACTTCTGCCCACCTCTGGCTCTGGTGGTGAGACAGAGGTCGGTGCTTTTAGGAAGTGGCCTGGAGGTGTTCAGACAGCGCCTCCTAAGTGTGTGGACACAGACTCCTCCCTGGGAGGAGTGCACAGACCCGGGCACAGCCGCTGTTTTGGGGGTCCCTGGAGCCCTGGATGCCTGGCTGGACCACTCCCCCACCTCCATCTACAGCATCTGTGAGCACCAAGAACAATCTTGCTTTGCGTGTTTTCTCAGCGAGCTGACCTGGCACGTAGGTATTTGCAGCCGTGGTGCCGAAACGAGAAGGCCCAGCCCTGGTAGGCATGGCCCAGCCCCTCGCCGCTCTCCACCAGCAGCGCGTGGGAGTTCAGTTCCGCTGTCTCCTCGCCAACGTTTGGGAGGGTGAGACATTTTGCTTTTTCCCAGTCCGATGCGTGAGAAACGGTACATGGCTTCCCATGGCTATTTTGACTTTCGTTTCCCCGATTACCAGGGAACTTGGGGATCTTTATGTGCACTGGCCACGCAAGTTTGTTCTATTTCCTTCCCTGCCGTTGTCCTCTCGCGTGGCCTTTTCCTTACTGATTGCTATCAATCTTCACATGGTCTTCATGTTAACCCTTTATCTTTCGTGAATGCTGTACATGCTCCTACTCTAACACTTGTCTTTGAGTTTCATTTAGGACAAAACAACTGTGCATCTAAAACAATTTTAGTTTAGGGACACCTGGGTGGCTCAGTCGGATGAGCATCCGACTTTGGCTCACATCATGATCTCAAGGTTCATGACTTTGAGCCCCATGTCAGGCTCTGTGCTGACAGCACGAAGCCCACTTTGGATCCTCTGTCCCTCTAGCTCTCTGCCTCCTCCCCAGCTCCTTCCTTCCCTCCTTCCTTCCTCCCCTCCATCCTTGTCTCTCTCAAAAAACAAAAACAAAAATAAAAACAATAAAATAATTTAAGTTTAGGGGAGCCTCAGTGGCTCAGTTGGTTAAGCATCCAACTCTTAGCGCTGGGCTTGGAGCCTGCTTGGGATTCTCTCCCTCTCTCTCTCTCTCTGCCCCTACCCCACTTGCACTTGTGCGCTCTCTCTCAATAAATGAATAAACAATGTGAGTTTATTAAACAATATCTATGCATCACTCCACTGAGTGTTTTCTCCACTACAGAGATCGAGGCAATTGAAACTGGTAAGTACATCCCAATTTCATTTCACACCATGCACTGGGCTGAGAACATAAGCACCAACTGAATGAACTTTCTGGCCCTGAGTGAATGGATGCCTGTAAACTAAGTTACAGCCACATGGTAAATGCTAGATAGACTAGAGCAGGGTTTCTCTATCTTGGCACTATTGACGTTTGGGGGTGGCAATTTCTTGGTTGTGGGGCCTGTCCTGTGTCCAGCAGCTTCTCTGATCTCTACTCACTGGACAGCAGTAGCACAGCCCATCACGTTAGGACAACTAAAAATATTCCCAGACATTGTCAAGTGTTCCCCTGGGGACAAAAGCACTCCAGACTGAGAACCACGGGTCTAAGGGTCCATCAAAGAGGAAATTCCCACCCTGCGTGAGGAGGCGGAGGAGGCTTTGTGAGGAAACAAAGGCTCAGCTGACTTTAAAAGACACGCCTGGCTGGCTTAGTCAGTGGAGCGTGCACCTCTCGGTCTTGGGGTTGTGAGTTCAAGCCCAGTGTTGGGTGTAGAGATTACTTAAAAATAAAATCTTTAAAAACTAATAATAAAGTATAGGCTGGAGTTCCCAGGAGAAGTCTGGGTTCTCTGGGACATTCCAAGTGGAGGGAAAATCTAGGCCAATGCTCAGAGGCCCAAGGAAGCTTGACAAGAGCCGTGTGGTTGGCACTTAGCCTCAAGGTGAAATAACTCAGCTCAGGAAAGTCTTTAAAAACTTCTTTACGAAGCATTTTCATTGTAAGAATAAAAGTAACTGAATCATTGATATGTCCTCACACAGGCTCTTCTGTTGTTTTGTTTTGTTAAGCAAAATGATTTTCATTTCTGGGTCATCATGAAGCTACCAGGTTGGGAAAACCAAGTCTCAGAGAGTTCAAGGTTGAAATGCACCCGCCGTCATCAAGGGCTTGGCTTCCCAAGGTTGTCTAAGCTCCGAGGGGTCTCAGACCTTATCAACCAACAGCATGGAGAGTAACGATCGGCCAGCCCCTCTCAGACTTCCGTTATTCTTTCTCCGACCTGGGCTGCTGACTTCACTGCCCTGTTGTGTGGAGGCTGTTGCTAACCCAGGGCTCAGGTGCTTCTGTGTTTGGTCCTGGAGACGCTCTCTACTTAGATAGCGAGACCGTCTCTCTATAACCTAATGCAAGGGCATGCTGCGAAAGCTCCCCAAAGCCGCTGCAGCCCGTAGCTCCTACGGGTGTGAGCTGACTCTGGGGAGCCCAGCTTTTCTGGAGTCTGCGGTTCTCTCACAAAAGCCGTGAGGGAGATGGGAGATGGTCTACTGCTCTCTCCATTGCCAGGGAGACTGAACCCAAAAGGTGTGAGGTTTATGAGAACCGGATGGAGGAACACAGGCTGAAGACAAAGAATGAGGGATTAGACTTACGGTCTTTGGTAAACCTTCTCCTGGGCTGATGCTCATGGGCTGTTAAGCGTCACATTTGGACACTTGCGATGCTCTGTGTCTGGAAACTCAGGCTTGGTATCGTCTCAACAGCATTGTTGCTGGTCTCTGGCCAGTCTTTTCTCAAACTTTGCAGATACCTCGCCTCCATAGCGGGTTGAATGGTGCTCCCCAAAAGATAAGCTCAATTCCTGACCTCCACTATCTGCCAATGTGGCTTTATTTGGAAACAAGGCCTTCACAGATGCAATTGTGGTGAGTTGTTACACCGGGTTTGGGGGAGTGGGGGGGGGTCCTGAATCCAAAGTCTTTATGAGAGAAGAGAGAGGGCGAGTTGGATGCAAAGACACGGAGGAGCCACGGGGAAGGCCGAAGAGCAGCAGAGATGGGAGGGACGTGGCCGCGAGCCAGGGAGCACCAGCAGAAGCTGGGAAGATGTGGGCAATGACTCTCGCCCAGAGCCTGCAGAGGGAGCGCGGCCCTGCCAACACGGTGGTTTTGGACTCTCCAGAACTGTGAGAATGCGTTTCTGTTGTCTGAAGCCACGCAGTTTGTGGTCACTTGTAACGGCAGTTCCAGACAGGGATGTGCTCCTCAGCCCGCAAACCGCCTTCCTTCAGAGCTCTTAGCTGTGCAACCGCTGACCCAGCGGAGCACACGGCTCCGTAATGGGAAGAAGGGCAGAGGGGCCACAGGGGGGATCCTTGTGCCCGAGGGGTGGCTGGCAGGCCGAGGGGCACCTGTGCTCCCTGGTATGGCATCTCCTGTGTCCGCCCACCTCGGGCAGACCTGAAAACCAGCGAGCTCTACCGTGAGGCCCTTCACATTATTTCCCATAAGCGTGAGGGGGGAAGGCCGCAGACATGTGCCTTGGGTTTGTTCTCAGAGAATGAGTAGTAGATAATTATCAACAGAATAATGGAACAACACTTACGATAAAGTTGAACATAATGACTGCCAATTGCTGAGATTGCAGAATTTGTGAGGCTGGTGCGAGGCACTCTTCTGCCCGCCGGGCGCGCCAAGATGAATCAGACAAGGTGCCCGTTCTCAGGACAGCTCCGCGCACCCCACCAACACAGCACGAGGTGAGCCCCCGCCAACCGGGCGGTCTCCATCCCGACCCGGCACCAGGCCGAAGTTTGACTGAAGCCTGTCCAGCCCTGACCATCCTAAGGACATCGGAGTTATTTCCCATAATGCCAAATGAGTGGCTATGCAGCAAGGGTGGTGTGACTTTAAAAAATGCCTATAGTTGTGATGCCCATTCCATGTTCTAGTGCCACACCAAGTGGATATCAGATGCAGGTTCTGGCTCATCTCTCACCTCCCCTGGAAAGCCCACTGGGATGGGAATCTGGATTAGGGTCTCTGTGTTCAACAGATGCTGAATGAATCCTAGAAACCTGGTGCCAATCCCTGAGGAAGACCCTAGACACAGCTCCCAGAGTGACTTTCCTCCACGACCCCAGTGCCACTGCCTTTCCCAGAAACAAGGCCTAGTTTTCCACCGCCTGGCAAATCAAAGCCTAGCTTCTCAGTTTTACATTCAGTGCCCTCCTTTTCCTGGTTCCTCCTCCCTTTCCATTTTCTCTTTTCCCTTCAGGGTCCTCTGCTTCCGTCACACGGTCCGTGCTTTCCCCTCTGGCTCGCCCCTGCTCCCCCGTGTCCTGGCTCAGAATCGCAAGCTCTCTCCCACAGACCGAACTGCCTTTGGAGGAAACAGAACAAAGGAGCCAGAGGACACTGTGGTCTTGCTCTCGGGTCATAACAAGCACACCTCTCTTTCCTCTCCGTACAAGCTCTCTTGTATAAACAGTCCTGTGTGTGTCTCGATCTTCCTAGTGTCCTTAGGGAAATAAACGGTAGTGATACAGCCTTTCAACTGCCCGTGAAACACCCCTCAAATGCCCTGTCCATTCGCCCATTTAACGCACAACGCATGGGAGAGGAGGCAAACACACAATTGAACCTAGTGAGCAGTCCCGTGTGGGTAAGGTGAGAATGAAGACTGTTCCATTAGCAAGAATAACTGAGATTATTTGCTTAAAAAAAAAAAAAGACAATTTTGAAAACTAAGGGGATCTCCACATTCTATCACTTAACAACAGGAAGCACGAGCTTCTCTAAAATTTCCCAGCAAAACAATTTCATAGCAACAGCCACGGAAAGGTAAGGCTTCTCTGATTTCGATTTTACTTATCTATTATTCATTCTTTGTGACTCAACCTAGATGGGTAAGAAATGTCAAACTTGAGATTAGACATTTTTCATGATGAGTGGAAAACCTAGATATGAAATCTCTCTTTCAGTGACTAAAAACAACCAATTTATTGAAAGGCACTTGTGAAAGTATAAGCCCATTGAAAGTTTCTTTCTTTTGCTGCACCCTCTTAAGGTCTCTTTACTTTTAGCCTTTAATGGTTCTCATCAAAATCTTTGAAAATTCAACAGGCAAGGCAGATCCACCTGAAACGTGACAGCAAAGTTATAATGAGTGAGCAATTTTAGCCTCAAAATAACTTTTTTCTTCCTGTTAGTGAAAAACAATCTGACTACTCCATCTTGCTCACTTTTTTTCCTCTGGTTTTAAGCAAAAGTGAATAGGACATCTAACTTGAGCCTGGTTTTGAGTTCACCTAAAACCTAGAGAAGTAAAACAGAAGAAACAGGAAACACGGTCGTAGATGTTAGTCGTACTGACGTAGCCCCACCAGCCTCCTGCGTGTAGCCAAGGATGCTCGGTGGACCCTCCAGAGACAGCGCCACTACTGAAACCACACTCGAACAGAATTCTGTGTTTCGGGACACACGTCTTTGTTACAACTACAGTTTTTCACACCTGAAATACCAGCGTTTGCGATATTTTGCATCAGTTTTTCCTTGAAATGCTACTAGGTTCAGAAATTTGAACCGAACCTACTGAATTCAAGATTTACGTGCCAGGAGGTTATTTCTTCTCATGACTCCTATCATAGTCAGCCATTTTTCTCTTGTCTGTTCCTTCTTTCAGACATTTTAGAATTTTCTGTATGGAAAACACTTAGTTTTCTGTATTCAGGGTGACAGTTTCTTCTGTGAGGGCATTACAGTTTTTTCTACTGATGGCTAATTATGAACAATAGGGAGAGACATGCTCTTAGCAGTAAGGTAGACTGGATGTGCTGAAATGACTCTCTATACCATGCCCCCCCCACCCCAGCCCGCCACATCAGCCTTCTGGAAAACATCCACATGCCACATAAATTACAGAGGTCCTACTCTAAATACACTGATGAGGTTGGAAGAGAGGGATTTCCTCAGGACCTAATAATTTATGATCGAGATGGTGAGCAAACCACCAATCTTCATGTTGAGCTTGCGGAGCAAAGGTCTCAGGCCACAGGGATGCGTGATGTCAACGAGGGCCAGCCTTTGGACCCTAAGAGAGTCGGGAATTTGAGGCTAAGATCTTCACCTAAGGTCAGGGACTAGAAAACCCTCCCTAGTGGACAAAATCTAGGCTAGGAAAGAATATCTGCAGTCATCTGGGAGATAGGAATAGACCTTAAAACAGCCTGTTTTTCCTGATATCTTGTTCTACAAATATTACGGTCTACATTATGCATGCACATGGAAACGTAAGCCACAAAATCGAAGCGGCTCCAAGTGACGTGATTTGCCTGAAAGACAAATATAAATTCTCTTTGGAGAAAAGTATTCTCAATTCAAGTACCTTAGGAATCCCAAATCATGCATTCCCGATTTTTTAAAAAAAAATTGAAACCATACAAGGAAAAAAGCCACTATGCACAAGAGTTAGCAGGAGAAAAAAAAAAGATTTAAATTCTCAAGAAATTAAGATATTGGAATTGTCAAAAACACAATATAGAGTAACCATGTAGGGGTGGCTGGGTGACTCAGTCAGTTAAGCATCCGACTCTGGCTCAGGTCATGGTCTCACAGTTTGTAAGTTAGAGCCCCACAGTGGGATCTGCGCTGACAGCTCAGAGCCTGGAGCCTGCTTCAGATTCTGTACCTCCCTCTCTCTCTGCCTCTCCCCTGCTCGTGCTCTTTCTCTCTCCAAAAAAAAAAATTTTTTTTTTAATTTAAAAAAAAATTTAAAGTAACCATGTAAATAAAACAGAGTGGAAATAAATGATCAAAGAAATAAAGGAAGTAAAAAATAACAATGCGAACTTGAAAAGAAAATCAAACAGAACTTGTAAAAATGAATCACTGAAATTGAAGATTCAGTGGATGGGTTAAATAACAGATTTGGCCTATATGAAGAAATAATGGGTGCCCTGGAATACAGATATGAAGAAATTATTCAGAATGCACCATATGGAAAACAAAAAGCTAAGATATAAGAACAGAATAAGGAGATCTAACAAAACTGACCGAGGTGGCAAAAGAATAGAATAAACAGGGGAGAGGCAATATTTGAAGAGAAAATGGCAGAGAAGTTTCCAGAATGAAAAATATCTGAAGCCATCAGACAAGACAGGGATAATAATCACGAGACAAATGATATACTAAGAAAGCTAAATAAATCTGTATAGACATATCATAATGAAACTCTTATTTCACCAAAGAAAAAATAAAACTCTTAAAACCAGCCAGAGAGCTTTCCAGAGCTACTGCTAGAGCAAGTGGATGGCCGTAAGGAAAAAAAAAAACCCAAAACTTGACCTACGTATTACCTCTTACTCAAAATTAACTCAAAATGGATCACAGACTTAAATGTAAGACTCTGAAACTTTTAGAAAAAAAAAAATATCAGGAAAACCCCAGGATCTAGGGCTAGACAAAGAATTCCTACTCTTGACACCAAAATCATAGTCCATTAAAGAAGAAATGGGTGCACTAAACTTAAATAAAATTCAGATCTTTTGCTCTGCAAAGACTCTATAAGAGAATAAAGGGACGGGCACATAAGCTATACACTGGGAGAAAATATTTGAAAACATGTGTCCAACAAAGAACTAATATCCAAAAGATAGGACTCTCGGGGCACCTGGGTGGCTCAGTTGGTTAAGTCACCGACTCTTGACATCAGCTGTCATGATCTCAGGGTTGTGAGATCAAGCTCCATGTCAGGCTCTGCACTGAGCATGGAGCCTGCCCCCTCCTTCTGCCCCTCCTCCCCTGCTCATGCTCTTGCTCTCTCTCTCTCTCACCAGGATACGATAGAAAAATGAATACAGGAAAAGATGTTCAGCATCATTAGCAATCAGGGTAACAGAATTAAAACCACAATCAGAAACCCCTACACATCTATCAGAAGGCCAAAACTGGGGCACCTGGGTTGCTCCATTGGTTGAGCATCCGGCTCTTGATTTGGGCACAGGTCATGATCTCAGGACAGCGGGATCAGGCACCTGTGTCAAGCATCATGCTGAGCGTGAAGCCTGCTTGACATTCTGTTTCCCTCGGCCCCTCGTCCACTCAGGTACTCACACGGGCTCTCTAAAAGTAAAAAAATCTTTTAATAAAATAAAATAATCTGACTATGTGTTTCAAAGCCACACTAAAACATAAGGTGTAAGATAAAATTCAACAATAGTAAAAACTCTATCAGATATATTATGAACAACTTCATGTCAATAAATTGAAAACTTTAAGGAACAAATTACTAGGAAAATGTAGTAAGAAAAATAAGCACTTGCAAGAAACATAAAGGCTAGTAATTCCATAATCATTGAAACCTAATCAGCAGTTAAGAACTTTTATCACAAAGGAAATACAAAGTTCAGGTAATTTCATAGGCAAGCTCTACCCAGTTTTCAAGGAATGGATAATTTAAGTCTTTTTATTCTCTTTGAAGATAATAGGGAAAAAAGAGAGAAAGAACACTCACTAACTTATTCTATAACCTGGACATCAAAGCCAGACAAGAGCAACACAAAAAAAGAAAATTATAGGTCAACTTCATCACTGTACTAGAAATTTTATTTTTTTTTTTCCAGTTTTTATTTATTTATTTTGAGAGAGAGGCAGAGAGAATCCCAAGAAGGCGCCACACTGTCCACGCGAGCCCACTGCTGGGCTTGAACTCATGAAGCATGAGATCATGACCTGAGCCAAAATCGAGAGATGGACACTCAACTGACTGAGCCACCTGGGCACCCCTGTACTAGAAATGTTAGCTGGCAAACACTGAAAGAATACTACTACTACAAATAAGTATACAGTAAAACCTTGGTTTGCAAGCATAATTCACTCTGGAAACATGCTTATAATCCAAAGCATTTGTTTATCAAAGAGAATTCAAGAACCATTGGCTCAGTTGTGATCATGTGACATTTGGCATCACGTGCTGCTTGTATTGGGAGACATCGCTCGTTTATCAAGTTAGAATTCAGTAACTTGCTGAACAAGTTACTTGCAATCCAAGGTTTTCCTGTATACAGATTTTTCAAAATAATTTAAAAAATAGAAATGGGGAAAGAAAAACAATGTATTTGCAGGTAACATCATTGTCTAAGCCGCCCCCGCCCCCCCTCCCCCCCCCCGCCAAAAAAACCCCTGGAGACAAATTTTAAATAGAAGGCTTTAGTGAATGGCTGGGTAGAAGAGCAGTAATCAACAACACAGCTTGTGTGCTCACTTCAGAAGCACATATACCGGAAGTGGAACCACATAGAGATCAGTATGTCCCCTGCACAAGGATGAAATGAAAATTAGCAGTATTCCATATTTCCCTTTTTGCACTGTTTCTGTAAATCTAAAATTATCTCAAAATTAAAAGTTGAAAGATATGTGTGAGTTCTTAGCTCAGGAAACAAATTTATAATAGAACAGAATAGAATCGAATCTTATAAAATATGTGGAAACTAGGTTTAAAACTAGCAAAAGAAGCACAAAAGCTTTATAAGGAAAGTTCTAAGAGGTTCAAGAACTAACGGGAGAGACGTGCTATTTTATTCAATATTATGTTGTTTTTTTCCACAAGTTTCTATTGTTTGAATGCAAATGCAATTAAAATCCCAACAGAATTCTTGGTAACCAGGTAAATTAATTCCAAAATTGCACAAAACAGTAAATCAAACAGGTGAGGGGATGTGTTTAAATAAAGACTTGCTATAGTCATAGAAATGTAGACGTTTGGTATTGGTGGTGGGAAAACTGGTAAACCAATGGAAGAGAGAACCCATGAAACAAAATCTGCACACATATGGAAACCTACAGACAGAAAATCAACAGGGAATATACATGATCCATTCACTAATATTTTGGACAACTGGTTATATCCATATGTTTAAAAAAAGGTGGTTATTTTCACTATATCACTCCATATGCATACACACATACAATGTGGATTAAAGATTTAAATGTAAAATAGAGCTTTATTTACAACTTTTAGAATATAGGAGAATATCTTTATTAAGGGTTTCTTAAAATATAAAAAACACAAAAACACACAGAGAAAGGCTAAGAAATTTGACATTCAACTTAAAAATGTCTGCCCAAAATATATAACCTAATGCTAATCAAATGTTTATTTATTTATTTATTTATTTTTAATGTCTATTTATTTTTGAGAGAGGGACGACAGACAGGGTACAAGCTGGGGAGGGTCAGAGAGAGAGGGAGACACAGAATTGGAAGCAGGCTCCAGGCTCTGAGCTGTCAGCACAGAGCCCAACACGGGGCTCGAACCCAGGAACTGGGGGATCATGACCTGAGCCAAAGTCAGATGCTTAACCGACTGAGCTACCCAGGAGCCCCTAATCAAACTTCTAGTTTATGGAAAATAGAGAAGAGTAAGAAGATGCCATGAAGATACCATCAACTTCCAGAATCTGAAACACTCTAAGAAATATTGTGAACACTTCAAAAAGTCAATGTCCTTTGAGATGGGAAGTATGGATAGAAACTCTTCTAGATTAAGAGAATAAAATGACAAGAACAAGATGCATTGCATGAACTTTGGGTAAAGTTATGCATTCAATTTACTTTCAAACTGATCAATAAGTTATTGTTAAATCTGGATGGAAGGTATATAGATGTTCATTGTTTTTGTGTTTATATGTATGAAAAAGATTTTTTTTAATTTTCATATGTTTATTTTTGAGAGCTAGTGTGCTAGTGGGGGAGGGGCATGGAGAGAAAGGGAGATATAGTATCCGAAGCAGGGTCTGTGCTGACAAGAGATCCTGATGCGGGGCTTGAACTCACAAACCACAAGATCATGACCTGAGCCAAAGTCAGACACTTAAGCAACTGAGTCATCCAGGCGCCCCTGAAAAATTTTATATTACAAAGTTGAGGGGACATTTCAACCTGTGCTCTTCCAAGCACGTCAACAAAAAGGTGAGAAAATAAGCCACAAACTGTGAAAAAATGTTTACAACATCAAATAGTAAAAATGAATTCGTATCCACAATCCATAAGAAAAAACTCAAAAAAAAATCTGTAATAAAAGACAATTTCACATAAAATGGGCAAAGCAAAAGACACATGAAACTTTTCACAGCAAGCAATCAACAATGAATATAATATATATGAAAAGATACTCAACTTTGTTAGCATTTAGGAAATGCAAATGTAAACAGTGAGATCTCCACTCTGGCCACAAAGAAGTGACGGGAGCAGAATTTACCTTCCCCATCTTAAACAACTAAAAACCTGTACAAAAAATATACGACAAAGTTTTTCAGACCCTGGACAACAGCCAATGCAGGAGAGAGACTAGACTCTTGGGAGAAGAGCAAACAAGGCAAGTCCGACAACTGTATGAGGTCACCGCACAGTGACCACACTGCAACACGATGACAGGAGTCTCCGTGGGTGGAGAACGCAGGGGCGCCAAGATAAAGTGTGTAGGGCAGAGGACTGGAAAGGCGGGAAACTACCGAGGAAGAGTTCCAGATCTGCAGAGGGTCTGGCTGAGTCTTCGCTGAATACCAATCAGCGTTTGCACATGAGGAAACTACCCAAAGATGGAAAAGAACCACCAGAAAAGAACAAGCAGCACAGTTTGGGGATTCATATAGGGCTCAGAATAGCTCTGTTTCCATAGGCAGAGAGGAGAAATCTCATACAGGACAAAGCACCTCGGAGACCATTCAGAGGGGTTTACTCCCGTAGTGCGCCAGACTAGCCCTAAAGGCTATTCTGGTCCTACCTCATTAAGCTTAAAAGCAAGCTATGAAAGGATCAGACTGTTCCCAAGTAACTTCATTATGTTCCAGAAAGAGCTCAACATATTTAGAGGAATACAAAACTCTAGTATACGACAATGTAAAATCCAAAAATTACCAGGCATACAAAGTAAATTACAACTCAATAACGGGTGGGAAAAAAGTCAATCAACAGAAACAGACCAGAAATGATATAGATAATAGAATGGTCAAGTACATTAGAACGACATTATTAATGTACTCTGGGTGTTTAAAAAAAAAAAAAAAGGAGGAAAGCATAAGTATGTTAAGGAGAGGTATGGAGGATATAAAAAAGACCCAAATGGAACTTCTAAAATTAAAAAATAATGTCTGAGGTGAAAATTACACTGGGTGGGATTAACAGAAGATTAGATACTTCAGGAGAAAAGATTAATGAATGTGAGGACATAACAACAGAAACTATTCAATATAGAGAAAAAGATGTAACCCAAATGGAGCATCAGTGTTACGCGCGACAACTTCAAACGGCCTGACATACAAGTAATCGGGAGTCTTTGGAGAGGGCTAAGAGGAGGGGAAACAGAAAAAATAACTGAATAAATAACAGCCTGAAATTTTCCAAATCTGGTGAAAACCATAAACCCACAGGTAAACAGCCCAAACAGAAGAAAGATGAAAAAAACTACACCAAGACATCATAATCAAATTTCTGAACAGCAGTGAGAAAACCTTAAGAGCAACCAGAGAAAAAGAACAACCTACATACAGAAGAACCACTAGAAGAAGAACAGCAGTCTTCTTGCTGGGTGGCACAGGAAGGGACCACCAGGCATCCACTAGACGTGTGACAGTAAGAAGTGTTGGGGAGAACGGGAAACAACGGTAACTCACGCAGCGCGGGTCGGGAATGCGCTGGCTCGGCCGCTGCAGAATACAATTTGGCATTATCTTGTGAAGCTGAGGATTTCCACGCCGGTGAGCAAGCAATATCACTCCAAGACACAGAATGGTCAGAGCAGCACTGCTGGCAGCAGCAGAAACAAAAACCAACCAACCAACCCCAAACGTCCACTAATAGAAGAATGGGTACATTGTGGTCTCTTCGTAGGACACTATAAAGCAATAAAAATGAATGACGCCCAAAATATACTAAGCTAAAAAAAAAAAGCAAGTCACAGAAGTAAACATACATTATGCTATTTACATAAAATTCAAAAACATACAAAATTTAACATTTTATTTAGGAATACATACATATGTTGTAAAACTATACCAACCAAGGGAATGACAAATATAAAATTCAGAATAATCCTCACTTGGGGAGCGAGCACGCAGAGGGCTTCTAAAATGCAGGTGATATTCTATTTCTTGAGCTGGCTCATGGGTACACGAATATTTACTACTCTTTGTACCTTATACATACACATCTGTGAATTTTTGTAGGTATGAAATACTTCATTTAAAAAAGAGAAGAGTGGAAAATGTGAAAGACTTGAAAAATGAAGACTACTGTTTATATATAACAATAAAATTAGTGTACAAAAGTATACAAAGAAAATGTTCCATTTTTTATTGTCTTTCTGTGCCCTATACAATCGGTATTAATTGAAAAGGGCCATAATCCTAGCGTGAAAAAAAATCACGAGCAGAGTCTCTGATTGCTTTGACACAGCAGCTGAGGACCTGGTGCTCTACGTTAGGCAACAGTAAATACGTTAGCCACCCCTGTCTGATCCTTTGTCTTTCATCTGTACTTAGATTTTTCTTTATCTTTGGATTTCCTGGGACTCCTGCTTCGGTCTCTCTTTTTACTCCGTTCTCTTTCGTAGGGGTCTGTTTGGTATTTGGCTTTGTGACTATTACTGTAGTGACCGTCCCTTTCTCGAGATCGGCTACGACTTCGGTTTTGAGGTCGGTCTCTCTTTTCACTCTTTTGTTTCTCCCAACAGCTTTCTTCCTCTTCATAGTGGCCAAACCCCATTTCCCTGTAGATGTCCTGTCAAAGGAACGGGCAGAAAGTTAGAGGCGAATGAGAAAAAGAATCAATTTGCAGGTACTGTCAATTAATAAAACTCAGCAAGCAGCCATACCCAGCTCAGACTGGAACACTACCACTAATGCCAAGAATCTTGTAACTCAGAAAGCAAAAATAATTCAGAAAAAGACTTAACCATTTTTTCTTATCAATCTCATTGCTTTGTATCTACTACGTCAGCTGAACCAAACAAGGAACTGAAATCACCCAAATGATATTAGAACAAGTCTTTAGAGAAAATTGTGACACCAAGAATTCTGGTTGTGGCTGGTCACCTTTTCTACCTCCCCCTTCCTCACTCCCCAAGTGATCTGCAATGGAATTACTAAAATTTCCCCAAAAACCCTACAAAGAAGAGAGAGCCAGGAGAGGTTTAGACAAGACAATCAGTCCAAAAGGAAAATAGATACTGCATCCTTTGGTCTGATTATTTTTCAAGTGTTTATTTTATAACAGCTCCTCTCAAAATCTTCAAATAAGTTTTCCTTGTTTACACTAGACTGATACATATTTTTACTAAAATTATTTACATATATCTTTAAAATGAATTAAGAAACAATGGAAAATTCCATTGCCCTTAAGGCAAAAGAGTAGGTGCATTAAATTCTATTGTTAGTAATTAACAGTAGTAATTTTCACACATAGAAGAGGGCTACTTACAACAATTCTATTTCTGCTTGTGTTCTATCCCTAATTAAAATGACCATCTTGGGAAGTAGCTGAAATCTAGAGACCAGAGCCAGTGCTTTCAAGAGATTAGTTCATAAAATTCAACGTCCTTAACAGAGTTCTCTCAGAGGAAGGGCAAAATCTTAAGGGTTGAGTGCCCAACGGTCCCAACTCTATCACCACAGACATTATAATAAATGTAAACATCAAGCTTTAAAATCTAGAATGATGGATACCCTTTTTAAGGACTAGGTTTTAAGCAAAGATTCATAATTATTCCATACACTGTCCAGATACCATACATTACATGCGGCGTGGAGATTGTCGTGTGTGAAAACAGATCTAACGTGATTGTTATAATCAGTGTTTGAGGAATACAACATTATACACTGATTCGTGATTTCCCACACAATCCTAATAGTTCTTGTCATCCTTTAAGAGTCCCAGAGGTAGGAAAATGACTATGTGGTTTAACCCTTTACCAACTATTTTCTAGCAAAACATGACAGCCCCAGATAAAAGAATATTTTGTTCTTCCTGTAACATATACAAAATGTAAATATCTATGTACTATTCTGTCTGTACACTTAATTCCTGTATTGGTTGAGACAATCAACTTTTAAAACGGAGAGACTGCTTAGCTGATGCATAACCCTTCAAATTCCTCAGCACATCATTATACAAATAGGAACTTAGAGAAAAGAGATAAAAGATTACACAATACTTAATTCTTTGAAAAACTGAGGAAGCTGAAAATGTGAAATGGACAGAAGCCTTAAAACCTCTCCCACTTGGAGTAGTTTTCAAAGCTACACAAGATTTGAAGTCAGGCAGCTCTAGGTTCAAATGGTCTTTGCCAGTTAGGAGATGTGTCAAACAAATAATCTTGAGGTTAGATTTATCAGGGAAGGTTTCATAGAGAAGTGAGGACTGGATGTGAACCTCAGAGACTGAGTGGGTCTGGCTGTGGACTAGCTGCAGGAAGGCTAATGAGTGGAAGTGAAAAACGAAAAGCAAGGAAGAATCAGCACTGTGTGCATGAAAGAAAAGTTCAGGTGGCTGGATGAAGCCACATTAAAATAGATCCTTTAACGGGCACCTGGGTGGCTCAGTCGGCTGAGTGTCTGACCTCGGCTCAGGTCATCTCACAGTTCGTGGGTTCGAGCCCCGCGTCGGGCTCTGTGCTGACAGCTAGCGCAGAGACTGGACCCTGTCTTCAAATACTGTTTCTCCCTCTCTCTCTGACCTTCCCCTGCTCACACTCTCTCTCTCTCTCTCTCTCTCTCTCTCTCAAAAATAAATAAAACATTAAACAAAAAAATTTTAAATAAAGAATAGATCCTTTAAGTATGTGCTAGCACAGTGCCAAGTGCTTTGGGGGTACCATATTACCCTCACTCTAGAAATAAAGAAACTGAGACTCAAAAGATCTATTCATGTTGGAGATCATTATTTAATTGATCGATAAAACATGACATGTAAAACTGAAAAGGGGGTGGTACAGAATAATGAAAAAACCTCATACCTGACTGAATCAAACTGAATGTTAAAGTTCTAGCTCCCTCATTAAACTCTGAAGGCTCAGAGGCCTGTGGGGTCAAGAGCTTTATATCTAAAGTGATAGAAATTAATTTGGTGAGTTCTAAGTCTTTCCAGTACAGTATTTGTTTTTTAAGTGGCCAATTGAAAGCACTCGCCTTAACCTAGCCAATGATTTCATGTAAAGCAGTCCAAAAAAAAAAAAAAATCTAAGCTAAGAGCCAT
Source organism: Mungos mungo (assembly GCA_004023785.1). Classification (NCBI taxonomy): domain Eukaryota; kingdom Metazoa; phylum Chordata; class Mammalia; order Carnivora; family Herpestidae; genus Mungos; species Mungos mungo. The sequence goes on from PISW01005387.1 coordinate 75,795, forward strand.
CCTTGCTCAGGTCTCTAGGACTCAATCAAAGATTTAGTTAAGTCTAAATCACTAAAATAATTTTAAATGACTGAAATGACAGTAAAAATAAAAGTCCCAAATTAAAGAATAATAAACACCTTGAAAGCCACAGAGGACCGTCAGCCAGTATGAACACTTCTCAGCAAGGTACGCCGCAGCTGAGAACTCACTTCCCGGAACCTCAGCAAAACCCAAAACCCAAACCCAACAACACAGTCACCACTGTGGAATAAAGACATGAGGTGAAAAAATTAAACAGAAGTTTTCGAATTCAATAGTAAGTCTGTCACTTGATAAAAAACAAAGAACTTCAGAAAATAAGTTAAAACATTCTTAGGGAACTAGGCTTACCAAGCAAAATACCCATAAATAGGAAAATCTGAGCTACACCTGAAAATAACCTAGTATTGAAAATCCCCTTTAGTGATTATATGAAATCAAAAGGATAAAAATGAGAATAATACAAAAAATTCTGGCCCACTAAAATCTTAAATACAGATGCTATTTAACTGGGAAAAAAATAAGAGAAAATTAGCGTAGCTGTATTATGAAATCAAAGTACAAAATCGGTGGCAGCCGGGTGGCTCACTCGTTTAAGCTTCCGACCCTGGACTGTGGCTCAGGTCATGGTCTCACAGTTCGTGAGCTAGAGCCCTGTGTCAGGCTCTGCACTGACAGTACAGAGTCCGTTTGGGTTCTCTCTTTCCCCCTCTCTGCCCCTCCTGCATTCTCTCTCTCGAAATAAATAAACACACTTAAAAAAATAACAAAGTACAAAATTCAAAAACATTTGCTTTAATATACTTTGAGGGGAGAAATAAAATTAGGAGATTATTATTTAGAATTTAACAATTTTATAACTGCCAACTGACTTAAAGTTATTTGAAAAATACTAACAACATTCTCCCCAAAACTACTTGATGTCTTACTCCCTGCCAAGAAAGAAAAGTATTTGCTATTATAAGTTTTAATTCATCAAAGAGAGGGTAAAAAAAGATTCACAAAAAGAGGGAATCACAGACTTAATTAAAATGTAGCCAAATTTTGGACTTTTTAGACCTCTGATGATTTCAAATACGCCCATGGGTATCTCAGGCCTAAATTCACTGAAGATTCCATGTCCAAGGGCAGGATGAGAAACTGTAGCTAAAAGGAACACATGGTACGTGCAGTGGGAGGAGGAAACGCGTAGAGACCAAGGACATTTAGTGGTAAATATGCTAAATCTCCACAAAAATGTGACACAGCCACCATTTTAAAAGATTGGGGTGGTCTTAGGATAAACTAACAGAGCACAGAAACTGGTAAGAGGGCGACAGTCCATCAGACCGCCCCGGCCTGTTACACGAGGGGACGAACTGGACCAGCACAGCAACAGAAGTTCGGAGAGGAAACGGCCAGAAACAGATTCCAGGAAGAGCAGCAGCAGAGTGGCTAGGAGTACGTGTCCAGATTTACACCGTGCTTCTGTTACTTATCAGCAGTGTAAAACCAGGGCGAGCTGCTTAACCTCACTAACTTTTCACTTTCTCTGCTGTGAAATGGGGAAAATCGTATCCACCACACACTGAAAGCACACAAGATATTAGCTATTACTGACTCATGTGCCTATTATGTGGAGGACTGAGTAACAGAGTGAAGGTGTAACTTAAAAAGTGGGGGCAGGGCATGAATGATGGCAATCTTTAAAGAGCAGAGAGGCTGTGGAAAAAGATACACAGGACGACAGCAAGAAGTAGGAACACGCTATCTAGAACACAGGAAACTAAGAATATGTATAAAATACGTATCTGCGGAAATGTTTTAGAAATGAAGAACCACCCATGAGACACATTAAATGGCTACCTTGGGGGCAGAAGAGAAGGGGAAGGGGGCAGGGAGAGAATCTAGGTTCTCTGTATGTACTACGTCGTAGATTTCACTTTGGAACCATACGAGTAATTTTTAAAACTACAAAACAAACAAAAAAACCATTTAAGCAATCCTTTAACATCAAAAAGAAACAAACTGAAATATGAATCCAGTTAATGGCCTTACCACAGAAACTATTCCAAGTGACTTAAAACACAGTAATTTGACTGTAACGGTAAAAGTAACAATACTCCGTGTAGACAATGTGTGCACACCCGTTTTCCTTCACTTCACCTCAACAGCATGCCTGTGAGGGAAGCATAACCTCAATTTCCCAGAGGACGAGCCTGTGTGAAAGCTCACTAGCCTGCGGAGGCCACATTAGCGAACAGCCGTGCAGAAATGTGCACCAAGCTCTCCTGAAGCCAATGCTTTACTTCGCCCACCATACGCATCTCTCCTTCTCTGCGTCTTTGCTGGATATTCTCACCAGCTTGAATTTTCCCCCTTCTCACCTCTGCCTCCTCAAATCTCTGCATCAACCAGGACCTGGCTTAAAAGTCCTCACGTGGTTAATTATGAGCGTCTGTATTTCAGATATACACTACGGAAACACATAAATGTTCCAAGGGCCTGGAAATGTCAAGATCAGTACTATACATAACACTTGGTAATCAGTGAAAATGATGAGTGAGCACTTTTTCAGCATAACCACACTGATGGGAATTAGTGACCACAGGCATGGAAATCACACTTGTTTTTGTCATACGGAACTAAATGATACACTAAGTTACTTTGAAAACAACCTTTTATCATTTGCGATAGATGTTCTTGAAAATTAAAGTTCGTTAACCCCAGTGAAACCGTTCTATGTTCTAGAGTTAGGAACATATCCACCCTGTTCAGAACTGTACCCTCAGTCCCTAAACTATGTCGCTGAGATGTAACTTACAAAGAGATAAACATGTCTCCCTCTACAGCGACGGCGGGACAAGAGGTACCTGATTAGTATTTCTGATTGGCATGTAGTCCTCATCTTCTTTTTCTTCAGAGCAGTGACGGGTTTTCTTCTTGTGTTTTTTACTTGTGTGTGAGTGACTTGACTTTGAATCTTCTGCTGGCTCATCTAGTACAAGATCGTATTTTACACTGCAGCAGCTAGTTAAGGACAGATGTGAGAACTGACACTGATAATACATCCAAACATAAGAATCTGGTCAACAAAGGAGGCCAAGAGGCTAAAGGTAACTCTTTAAAGCAAAAAGCATCTCACAAGCACAGAGTTTATTTCTAAAACAAAACTATTTTCTTCCATTACATAGTCAGGAAAAATGGAAAGAACCCTGACCTTAAATAAGCAATTAACAACTGGCAAGTAAGTGGGCCACAAACATGGAGGGCAAAAACACTATATTCACAAATGAAAATATAAGCAGCCACAAAAAATAAGGAAACCTATTTGTCAATAATGAAAAAACTTAAACTTAGAAAATGAGGCACGTTTCATTGGACAAAAAGAAGGTATTACGAACCCCAGTGGCAGAGGAGCCAAATAAGATGAAAGGTACATTCATGAGACTTTTCCTTTGAAGTACTAATTAGTTCAATCCCGTAGGAGGAAATTTAGCAATGCACGGCAACAATTCCATATTTTATCTTATTATTTTTTAATGTCTATTTATTTGTGAGAGACAGGATAGGAGCAGGGGAGAGGCAGAGAGAGAGGGAGACAGAGAATCCGAAGAGGCTCCAGGCTCTGAGCGGGTCAGAAGAGCTCGAGGCGGGGCTCAAACCCCAAACCATGAGGTCATGACTGGAGCTTAACTGGATGCTTAAATGACTGAACCACCCAGGTACCCACAACTACCATATTTAAATGATAATAAGAATTTATAAAAAAAATTAAAATATATTAAATGAACAAAAGCATATAACGATTTTTAATAACAAATATATAACAATTATTTTTAATAACAAACAGAGCAACCGAAAGCCTAGTGATGAAGATAGTCTTCAATATGCTGTAGACCCTCAACGTGATGGATTCCTGCAAAGAAAGATACTAGCAATGACAAGTGAATGCAATGGAAAAGCCTGGAAAGTTGTTAATGAAAAATTAAAAGTGAAAAGAGCTTGAAATAAAAACTGTCCGTACCATATGGTAATCGATAACCTGCAAAACATAAAAGATGAAGAATTGAAAGGAACAGTGAGAAAAGGGATCATTTTTCTAGGCGGTACACTGTGAGTGAGTCTTTTTTTTTGTAGTTGACATACAATATTGTATTAGTTTTGGGTGTACAACGTGGTGATTCAACATTTATATACGTGAAGGAATCTTGTTTTAGTTTCATAAAACATGTTATAAAAATTATAATGTATTTTAATTCAGAGATAAGTATTGTTTTCTAATAATGTACTATCACATCTTAGAATAAGAGAAAATATAAAACTATCACAGCCTCTATTGAAATTCTATTTTAGAATTTGAGGAAGGCTAGCAAGTGCCAAAACAGTGGTTTAAAAAAAAAGCCCCACGTGGAGCTACTTCGGTGTGGGGCCGGAGTAACGCAGACTCCCTTCCCTCAGGACCAGAGTCTCAGGTCGGCTCCGTGCCTTCCTCAGGGGCGTCTCGCTTCCACAGAAGACTGAACAGGAAAACCCACCCTCTGGCTTTTCACAAGATGGCTACTCAGCGGGCACCAGATGCTACCGTTACTCCACTATCCCTAACTTCTTTTCTCCTTTACGGGATGTCACACCGTTTCCAGAGTGGCTTCTAGAGCCTCTCCTTTTTCAGGTACGGACTCACTAGCCCTTGCCCAGGACGTCATCTTACTGTGTTCCCTCCATCCAAAATGCCTAAGCAGCGGTTTCCAAACTGCTGACTGTAGCCAGTCGACGCGGTGCAAAACCCACTCGGCGGGTCACAGCCAGCACCGTGTAATAACGTAGAACAGAAAAGAGTATGTGGTACCTCACACAAACACCACTGCACTGCTGTTTCAATGACGTGTGTGTGAATGGCTATACTTGGACTGTGGCGGGCCGGGATCTAAACCGTATTTCTGAAATGATGGATCAGGTTAGAGAGAACAGCATCCTACCTCAGCCCTCCTCTCCTCATGGTCAAGCTGCAGCGTTTATGTCGCTTCTCTTACCCGAGGGTGTGCCCTCACTCCTTGCCTCTGCGAGCCCCACATCCCACACACACACTGCTTAGCAACACTCTAGACATATTTGTATTTGATCCACGGTAATTATTTAAGGTCTGTTCATCCAACGATAAAACGTAAGGTCGATAAGGGCAGGAGCTATGTTTTATTGCTAAGTATGTAACAGATGCCAAATAAGTATTTGTGGATTATTTATTAGCCCACCAGATGTGACACTTGTCACATCTCTTCTCTCTCACTGAGCTACTATCTTCTAACTCGATACTACGTCAACACTTGTAGCTGTTAAATCTTTCCAATTAAACACAAATTTGAGATCAGCCTGTCTTCCTCTCCACAGTTCTTTCCTCGTGGTCTACCTTGGCCAAGTTAAACTTGCCTTTTCTTTTGCTCTATTTTTAATCTTTTTATCAGTAGTCTAATTTACAGCAATTTCTCTTTCTCTCAAGATCCATAAAAGTATATCTCCACCATGACTTTTTCACGTAAAACTTATTATTATCAAAAAACTTGGGGCGCTTGGATGGCTCAGTCAGTTAAGCGTCCAGCTTCAGCTCAGGCCATAATCTCAGGGTTCCTGGATTCGAGCCCCACGTCAGGCTCTGTGCTGACAGCTCAGAGCCTGGAGCCTGCTTCAGATTCTGTGTCTGCCTCTCTCTATGACCCTCCCCCTCTCACGCTATCTCTCTCTGTCTCTCAAAAATAAATTAAAAAACATTAAAAAAAACCTTACCTGATTATTAGATTGCCCTCTAAATCTCCTTTTCTTGCCATAGTAACAAAGTAACATATAATACACAATGAGGAAAAAATATTTATCTCTTACATGTTATACTTTGTTTTTTGTTTTTATCTCTTACATATTCTAAACACATGTTCTACCAATCTGATATTGTACCTGAGATTATAATCTATCAATTACCAACAACATAAAGACCACCATACTTTAAAAAAAAAAAAAAAGACCACCATACTTGATCAAATTCCTTCTTCTTATTCAATATTCTGTTTGAGAATGATTAACAGTGGTTTACATCAGGACATGTCTGTCTTCTCCATCAATTTCAAAAGACTGACGGCAAGCATTTTTCAAAGCTAGCCACATGTGGTTGTGTAAATTAATGAAAATTCAACAAACTTTAGAGTTCAGTTCCTCAGTCCATTTCACATGCTCAAAAACCATACATGGTTAGTTGCTATCCTGGATGGTGGAGATATTTTCCAGCACTGTAGAAAGTTCTATTGGACAGCACTGGGCTACAGATTTATTCTCAAACATGTCTGGTTTCCTTTCTTAACTTTCAGTAATTTATTATCTTAAAACATTTTAATACTACATGTTCTTCCTTTGCAGCCTGACCCACTTACCTCTACGAGGGAAAAGACACCGCCCTGTTGTTTACGCTCTCTGCCTAGACTTTCCTCTATTTGTCCTATACACTTCCCCTTCTTCCCGCGGCAGTTACTAGCAGGTAAGTTTAAATTTAATTTCAAAGATTTGTTAAGTACATCTCAAGTGTATCTATTTGTTAAATAAGTCTCAAGTGTATCTCAAGGGTCGCCTGGGTGGCTGTCAGTTAAATGGCCGACTTCAGCTCAAGTAATGACTTCACGGTTCATGCGTTCAAGCCCTGCATTGGGCTCTGTGCTGACAGCTGAGAGCCTGGAGCCTGATTCGGATTCTGTGTCTCTCTCTCTGTCTGCACTCCCCGGCTCACTCACTCTCTCTCTCTCTCTCTCTCTCTCTTAAAATAAATAAATAAACATTTAAAAACTTTACTTAAGAAATCTCAAGTGTATTCCATCCATACTTTTTATTATTTTAATATTTAATCATATCCCTCTCATGGTCCCCTTTTTAGACTGGCTCTTTGCTTACGGCTTGCTGTGTCTGCCTGTGAGAGCCTCTCCGCATGGTGACGACGTCCGTATACCTCAGCTTTATCCTGTTCTTACACCTTACAATGGTTTATGTACTGTGGAGAGTCAACATTTTAAAAATGAGTATACGGGGCGCCTGGGTGGCTCAGTCGGCTAAGCCTCCGATTCGAGCTCCACGTCAGGCTCTGTGCTGACAGCTAGCGGGAGCCTGTTTCCGGTTCTGTGTCTCCTCTCTCTGCCCCTCCCACTCTCATGCTCTGTCTCTCTCTGTATCAAAAATAAATAAAACATTTAAAAAATGAGTATACAACAAGTCAACTCGATATTCATCTTTCTTTGATGAATATTTGGAAAAGAAATGTCTAAGGCCGTGTGGAAAAAGAGAATCCCTAAAACACTAACAGAAATTAGGAAACAAAGAAACCATTTACCAAAAAGAATAACAAAAGAAATAACTTTTGCAATGTGGAGAGTGATGGATTTATAATGAGAATATCAATGAACAAATTAAAATGACATAATGTAAGCGGTATGTTCCACTGATTTTTACTTGTCTCAACCTAAAGCCTCAAAAAAACTTAAATGGTCAAGTCAATGGATTTCTTTTTAATCCTATAAAAGTCAACTTGTGCTTACAGTATAAGCCAAATAACTACTGTTGCTAGAATGACAATGCACTAAGCAGAAAGAAGCAACCTAATCATATAAAAGAACAAAAGGATTTTGTTAATTTACACATTTGCCATCTCCAAAGAAGTTAAACATTACAAGGAAGGTTAACACCAAGAATTTAGCTAAACTATATGAAGAAAATTTCTGACAATGGGGAACTGAAAACATTACAATTATATACAGAAAATACAAATCTTACCTGAAGATTTCAGAATAAGTGTTAACCTTAACCTAAGAGTACGGAGAGAAAAGAATCAGGCTTAAGATTTCTTTGAACTGCAAACTCCATACAACAGAGAAAATACCGAAAAGGAAAAGTATATGTAAGATGGTGAAAGAAAGACATAAACCAAATGATGGCTTCGCAAACCATCTGGATTCAGGAACCTTGTCTTCTACAGACTTCGTGACTTTTTATAACACATCACACAGGACTCTCTACAGAGTGGATGGCCTCTACATATCGACCAATTAGTTCTTGTGAAGGATACTCCTGCTTGGGCTTTACTTTCTCTTTCAAAACTAAATTAGATGGTTTATCCTGTTCCTTTTCATACTCCTTGAAATCACTCTTGGTGTACTTCCCACCTATTTATTTAAAAAAAGAAAAGAAGAATTTAGTAAGAAAACTCACCTAATTTATCAAAGAGCAAAATTTATTTTATTAGAGGTATAATATATGAGCTATTTTATAAGTAGCATATATACTGAGGGACAGAAAACGGCTGAAGATAAGTAATTCATTCTCCATTACTATTTTAAATTGAAATCCGATACCCATTTTCTAGGTAGCTCTATGCTGCCACCTAATGATATATGACAGTATTACAACATTAAATTCTCAAATCCTAAATTACATAGTGAATACTTTGGGAAATAATGCAGTGTTTAAGGAGAGCCATTAAGTCCATAGAAAATTAGGTCCGAAGGAAGTTGAGGCTTGAGACTGAAGTCTGAGATCTGAGAGACTTATCTTGGAAGAGGTAAGGCTTTAAAGATCTCTGACCCGTCAAGTGACACAGACTAAAATCTCAACAGCACCAGGCAGATAGGCCACAGCAGGACGTGCACAGAAGTCCATTAAAGGGTGTGGGAGGGGAGGGTTGGCAAGAACACCAAAGACAAACTGTCTCTGCTTTGAAATTCTTGCTTAAGAGCACCTTTATTCCTCCCAAGTGCCAAAAACAAAATCAATAATCCCTTCAGAAAAACAGGACCTACTGTTCCATCTTGACTGGCCTTCAGTGGCAGGGCAGGGAAAGAGCGTCATCCTCCCAAGCTTACTCTCCTACCAGAGGAGGAGTCGGTCCCAGACCTGCTCACCGACCTGCCTTTCCTATCCCCTCAACTACCAGGATGAGTGCTTCTAGAGGGAGGGCTTCCCACACAAGGGCCAAGACTGAACGTGCAAGTAGAGCAAACTGCAGGCACACAGAGAGGTGCTTTGATTGCAAATCCTACATACACCTCGACTATTATCAGGTTCTTTAAAGAAAGGAGAAAATACGAATAAAAGAAGTGGGTGAGCATCAAAAGCAAGATGAATCTTCTGGTAATTCCCGAGGCTCCTGAAACAAAACTGGTGAGTAGACAATATTTCACGTGAACGTGGAACAGACAACTGCGCACGTTAGAACACTGGTAACGGTAACAAACAGGTACCATTTCATTACTGACAAAAGACTCGGTGCTTGTCAGGAGTTTCACTGTGGATGAGGCAGTTCTGGTGTGATGGAAAGAACAATGGATTAATGTGAGACGCTCTGTGGTAAAATCCTGACTCCAGGGGAAGGCCCTAGGTCAGCCACTCCTTTGAAACTCATTGATATTCCCTTCATTTGTAAGCTGAAAATAATACCTACATTTCACTGAGCTATGAGACCAAGTACTTAGCACTGTGAATGATATATAGTATATATTCAATTTACTAAATATGAATCCATAATATACAAAACTATCTTAAAACTAACTACGATTAACAAATAATAATGTTTATGTTTTTAAAAAAAAACTGTTCAGAGTTTTTCATCTTGAAGAACCAAGCCACCACAACCATCATTTTCCAAATATGTCACCTCTGCTACGGGTTAAAAGTAATTTATTACAGTCAAAGATAGTAAATCCATTCATCATCAGCTTGAAATACACATACACACACTCCTCTTTATCTTAGATTCTGGACAGCAGCTGCCTGAAACCATAAATGGCAGAAGAAGTTGCATCAGTGCACGTTTCTCCTAACGAGCAGCACGGCGTCAGGGGAGATACGTGTGCAGGCAGGCGCACACCACCAGCACGCACCCTGAACAGAAACAAAGGAAGGTGACCCCACACACCTTTTCCTTTCCATTTGACCTTTGCCACAGACTGGCTAAAATCCACATGTATCCTTCTGTCGTCTATAAGCACGTTGTCCATTTTGAAGAACGCTTTCTCACAGTCTTCTTCCTGACAGTAATTATAAAAACCCACGCATAAATCTTTATGGAAAAGATTTCTGCAGCTTCAACAAATACTAAAAATGCAGAAAGTCTGTTGTTAGCCAAACTAATATTTGAATGCTTATTACACATGAGATGCTGTTACATGTTTTGTATCTATGACCCCAGTTAACTCTGATGACAAATGTATGAAGTACTACTACCGGTTACTGTCTCCATTTTCTCAAAGAGAAAATATCCGTTTAGAAAGGCACAGAAGTTGCCAAAGGTCAGCTGGCAAAGGTGAGAGCCAGGACGTGAGCTGAGGCAGTCTGACCATAGTGGACATACATAGGCTTACAAATTGTGTTCTGCGAGTCCATAACCCCTTTTACTTAAAACCCCAAAATAAGATGAAAGTTGTTTTTATAAATTTGGTGTTAAAATCCATTTGACAACAAAACAGTCTCCTACCAGGAGACTGTGGCCTTAATTTATTCCACTGAGTATGAATATGCTTTTGTTTCAGTGTAGAAATTGTGATCGATTATAGAGTGCTGACCCAAAGGAGCATGACACAGTCCACAGATGTGTGTGTACACAGACATACACACGTTACCTTTCTAAGTTCTGAAAAAGCCTGAAATCAGAAACAAAGCTATTCCCAAGGGTGTGGAAGATGGACTATGGGCCTGAGATACTAAGGTCCTTGTTACATAAGGATTCTTTCTGTCAGCAACTCTGAAACCCCAGATCTCCACTTCTGACACCTGAAGACTAGGAATGATGCATTTCAACCCAGCACTGATCAATTATCTCCTATATTTCTGGAAATGTATTATTTGGTCTACTCACACTTACTAGAGACAATTGAGAGAAGCAGATTAAAAAAAAAAAAACCCTAGTTACAATTATATTTATTTACCATATATATCAAGAATTAAATGGATTATATACTCCATGAGGATACAAAGCTTTAGTCAACTTTGTATCTACGTCATTTAGAACATCATCTGGTACAGGGTGCGCAATCACTGGGGGCAGGATTTTAATCAAGTCACAGGACCACTATGTGTCTCCACTTACTTATTTGGAAAAGGAGGACGTTACCTATTCTCACAGAGTTGTAAGGATGAAAAGCTTGTCAAATAGTACGCCTGGCTGAAAGAAAAGCTGTTTGAGTAACATAAACTATCATCATTATTATTATAGATCTAGAAGGTACCATCTAATCCAAAATTCAAGTTTTATTTATAAGGAGAGTAATGTCTAGAAATAAGAGTTCTAGATAAACTGCCAAATATCATATAATAGCTAGTCCGTGATCAAGCTCAGATTAATACCTAGAACTTTATACTCAGTCTAGTTCTCTATTACTCAATTACAGACCTATAATGAAAACTTTGAAGTTTTAAAGACACACTAACTCAGATTGTACCTGAATCTAAAGTAAAGGTACATATATTACCACTAAAAGTTGTTGTATTCACCCTCTATTTAAATATAATAAAATTATTTTTCTTGGGGTGCCTTAAGAGAGGGCAAATTAATTTTCTAACCTCAGAGACTGGAAAAATTTTATAATTTTTCAAAATTTAACAATATAAGAACAAAATAAATATAAACTTTATGTATGTATACAATGACCTACCTTTTCAAATTCAATAAAAGCATAACAAAGGGATTCTCCTGTCTTCCAATCCCGGATGACTTCACAACTGAAAGAAAGTTTGGAAATAGTGACTTTATTTTATTATTATTATTTTTAAAGTGATTTTAAAGAAAAAGCATTTACTCTTACTCTTCAAAAGTGAAGAAGAAAATAAGCCATTTATTACAAGGCAAAGTTAAACTCATGGAACTATATTTCTCCAAATTTCTTCAATAACAATTAAAAAATAGTTCACCAGTGTAGTAACTAAATTATTTAAATTCTACTCAAAATATCCAATTTTGGCATACAGTCCTAAATTCCTAATTTACTGAAGAAAGAATAAGATAAAAGTATCTACTTTACCATGCCAAAAGTAAACTGATACTAAAAAATTCTTTAAGTCATTATTCACTCTAGTCCAAATATAAGTGAATTATAGAGTATACAATGTTACTGTAGAATAATGTATGCACAATCATACATATATACATATTTAATAAGTGTATGCTTTTTAGGGTTTATTTTTTTGAGACAGAGAGGGAGCATGTTATGGGTGGGCAAAGGGAGAGAGAGAATCCCAAGTGGGCTCCATGCTCAACACAGAGCCTGGCAGTCTCGATCTCATGACTGTGAGATCATGACCTGAGCTGAAATCAAGAGTCAGATGCTTAGGGGCACATGGGTGGCTCAGTCAGTTAAGCGTCCAACTTGGCTCAGGTCATGATCTCATGGTTCGTGAGTTCGAGCCCCACCTTGGGCTCTGGGCTGACAGCTCAGAGCCTGGAGCCTATTTCAGATTCTAGGTCTCCCTCTCTCTCTGTTCGTCCCCTGCCCATGCTCTGTCTCTATCAAAAATAAACATTAAAAAAAGAAGAAAAAGAATCAGATGCTTAACCGGGCTTAACGCCACCCAGGCATCCCCTTGAATTTTAATATAAACCAAGCTCAAATTTAACTTCATAAGTATAGCTACTAAGTAGAATTAATCCATCTTAACAATCAAGTAAAAGAGCCAATAAGATCGAGTTGAAATCACCTGGCTTGCCCATTTCCTCACGTAGCATAAGTCTCATTTTAAAGACATGAAATGATTGGCATGCCTGGGTGGCTCAGTCAGTTGAGCGACCAACATTGGCTCAGGTCATGATCTCATGGTTCGCAGGTTCGGGCCCCGCATCAGGCTCTGTGCTGACAGCTTGCTCAGAGCCTGGAGCCTGCTTTGGATTCTGTGTCTCCCCCTCTCTCTCTGCCCCTCCCCCATTCATGCTCTGTCTCTCAATAATAACTAAATGTAAAAAAAAAAAAAAATTAAAAGAAAAACGAAATGAAATGAACAGAGAAATAAAACATTGTGACACAAAGGAAAAGTAACCACATTACAGCATATGGATCAGCTGTTATAACATTTACATATATTAAAATATAAATATGGAATAATGATCTAATGAAACCAATGACACAATCAAAGCAGTAGGAGGTGAGAATGAAGACAGCGAGGATGGGAACAGAGGCGAGTCCTCATACCCCTCAGCAGGAAGTCAGGATGTAGTATATAAAATTCAGAAGTAACACCTAGCAATATAGGAGTGCTTTTTCTAAATATGATATACCATAAGTGAATGGAAGAATAAAGTTGAGTAGCCATTTATGGAAAGATTTTTCTTTCAACAGGAAGAATAAAGAATGATTTCATAGGCAAAAAACAAACAAAAAACCCCAAAACATAACCTAAAAGGAAATTCTAAACATAATATAATACTTTTTAATCAATTACAGTTGACTCTTGAACAACATGGTGGTTAGGGGTCCTGACCCCCTCCCCTGCAGTAAAAAGTAAGCATTTAAGTTTTGGCTCCCCCAGAACCTAACTACTAATAACACAGTCAATTAACACGTTATGTATATTACATATATTATATACTGCATTCCTAACATAATGTAAGCTGAAGAAGAAAATGTTAAGAAAATAATAAGGAAGAGAATATACATCTATAATACTATACTGTTTATCAAAAGAAATCTGTGTATACATGGACCCATGCAGTTCAAACCTGCAGCTGATCATGCAGGTCAATTGTATAACTGACCCTCCTCAAGAATTTTTCCCGTTCTCACAGAAATACTAGCTTCATAGACTTTTGCATTAATAATGCAGGAAAAGTGAGCATTATAAGCAAAAGAAAAATTGGGGAAAATTTAGATTCAAATTTAGATTTGCCACGGAGCGCCTGGCTGGCTCAGCTGGTGGAGTGTGCGGCTCCTGATCTTGGGGTTGTGAGTTTAAGACCCACAGTGGCTGTGAAGCCCACTCAAAAAAGAAAAAAAAAAATGAAAGAAAAGAAAAAATTAATTTTGACATAGACTGCTGGTAATTCTAGGGAGAAGTATTCTAAATATTAAAGACGATTACTGAGAATACTATAGAACTAGACTTAAACTATTCCATTCACTTCCTGTGTTAGAGCAAAAATGTGTGTGTTGGAAGTGGGAGAATCATTTAATTATATGTTTGTGTGTGCATATATTTGTGTGTGTATATTTATATATATACACATACACACATATATACATATTTTTCTCCCCTGCCGTGCAAAAGACTCAACTGTAAAATTCACCAGTACAAAATTCTAGAGTTCACACCAATACACAGTTTTTCTGAAATCTTTCACTAATTCTAGAGATTACCTTCTTATTGGCCCAAATCTTGAGAATATTATCTCTAGATCTTCATCTGTGGTCACTGGATTCAATTTACACACAAAGAGCACATTTTCTGGAGGCTTAATATCTGCATCAGGTAGGTCTCCCACCTAAATTGTAGGTAAACAAAAATATAAATCAATTCTTTTGTTGTTTCTATTCTGAATACCTTACCTAGGCCCCAAATGCTGATTTCCCTAAACAACTAAATTTACATTAGAAACCACAGGTTCAGGGGCACCTGGGTGGCTCATGAGATGGACCCCCGCTTTGGGCTCTGTGCTGTCAGATTCTCTGTGTTTGGAATTCTCTCTTTCTTCCCCTCTCTCTGCCCCTTCCCTGCTTGTGTGCTAGCTCGCTCTCTCTCAAAATAAACTTAAAAAAAAGAAAGAAAGAAACTACAGGGTCAGGAAAAGAAATCTAAATAAGATTGCAAAGTCTGAAACTATACTGCTCCTGATAGTAATATTAATAGCTAAGACTTGTCTGACTCTGTGTGTGAATACCACGCTTCAAACTTCATATACACTACTGCCAATTCTTAAAACAACTGGGTGGTTTCCATCTTAAAAATGAATAAAATAGAATTCAAGAACGTTAAATAATTAACTGAAGGCCACATACTAACCAGCAACAGAACATTTGAGCTCAGATCTATCTGGCTTCAAAGTCCCAATTTTATCTCCTATTTTTCTTTTTTCAAGTATTTGATACATTTGTTAAAAAATTATCTAAGTTATGGAGGATGAAAATAAGAAACACCCACGATGCCAACTAGCTTAAGCATTAAAATGTCCGTTGGGGCACCTTGGTGGCTCAGTCGGTTGGGAGTCCAACTCTTGATTTCAGCTCAGGTCATGATCTCACAGTTCATGGGATTGAGCCCTGATGGGCTCTGTGCTGGCAGCCTGGAGCCTGCTTGGAATTCTCTCTCTCCTCTCTCTGCTCCTCCCCTGCTTGTGCTCTCTCTCTCTCCCTCTCAAAATAAATATACATTAAAAAAAAAAAAAAACTAAACTAAAATGCTCCCTGATCCCATTACTCTGCCTGTCTCACCAAAATAACAAATACTCTGCTTTTTGGTTTTCTTTTTGGCCATTCCCCTGTATCTTCAGCATTTTCTCACATAAATACATATCCCCAAGCAATACAGTTTAGTTTTGCTTGTTTTTGAACTTTTGAAAAATATGATCATACTGACTCTAGCCTTGTGCATCAGCAATGCTCCACGCTTTCCACACCGGGGTCAGTATTTCCTGGACCGTGTTTCTCATTTCTCACTCTCACCTCGCTATCCTCTTCTACTTCAACCAAAATGCAGTCGACTTCTCAGCCAACTACTGCACTGGGTAGAGCATCCCAGTTCTACTAAAGAACCAGTGAAGGTAACTATGGGAGAGAACATGATGGAAATGATTTCACTGTAGGAACACTGTATTTCCCAGGGACCTTTAGATGGGCAAACAATACTCCTGTATACATATATTTGAAAGCTCTCAGAAATGACTTCTGATAACATTATCATGTGAAGTGTCTCCTCTTGGACAAACACACTTAAAAACATTTTTTTTAATCACAAGCAGTAGTAAGCAACAGAGCCAGTTAGATCTGCTCAGTGCTTCTGAAGCCTCACAAAAGGCAACAATCAGGAGCACCTGGCTGGCTCAGTTGGTAGAACGTGCTTGATCTCAGGGTTGTGAGTTCAAGCCCCACATTGGGTGTAGAGCTCACTTATTAAAAAAAAAAAATTAAACCTCTTAATAGTGAGAAGCAAAACAACGCACAATCACATATTAGAATGGCTAAAATCCAAAATACAGCCAATACCAAATGCTGACAAGGATGCAGACCAATAGGAACTCTCAATCATTACTGGTGGGAATGCAAACTGGATAGCTATTTTGGTAAACTGTTTGGCAGTTTTTTAGAGATAAACATAATCTTACCATAAATTCCAGTAATTGAATCTTTAGGTATTTTGCTCAAATGAATTAAAAATTTCTGTCTACACAAAAATTTGTACATAAATGTTTATAGTAGATTTGTTCATACTCGTCAAAACTTTGAAGCAATCAAGACGCTTTTTTTGAGAGTATGCACACCCACAAGGTGGGAAGGAGAGAATCTTAAGCAGGTTCCATGCCCGGGGAAGGGCCCAGCACTTGATCTGATGACCTTGAGATCATGACCTGAGCTGAAACCAAGAGTTGGACACTTAACCAACTCAGCCAGCCAGGTGCCCCAAGACATTTTTTTTTTTTAATATTTTATTTATTTTTGAGAGACAGAGACACATCGTGAGCAGGGGAGAGTAAGAGAGAGAGGGAGACACAGAATCCAAAGACAGACTCCAGGCTCTGAGCTAAGTGTCAGCACAGAGCCCAACGCAGGGCTCGAGCCCATGAACCGTGAGATCATGACCTGAGCCAAAGCCAGATGCTCAACCGACCGAGCCACCCAGGTGCGCCCCCACAAGACTTTTTTTAATAGGTGAATGTATAAACAAACTGTGGTACATTCCACAATGGAATGTTGTTTTGTGATCAAAAGAAATGAGCTATCCAGCCACAAAAATACATGGAGGAATCTTATATGCATATGACTAAGCGGAAAAAGGCAATCTTAAAAGGATACATACTGTATGATTCCAACTATATGACATTATGGAAAACGCGCAACTATGCAGACAACTATGCAGAAAAGATCAGTGGCTGCCAGGGGAGGGGGCAGGGAGGGATGAATATGTAGAGCACAGGGGATTCTCAGGGCAGTGAAAATACTGTGTATGATACTATAATGGTAGATACATGTTGTTACACATTTCTCAAAACCCACAGAACGTACAATGCAAAGAGTGAAACCTAATGTAAATTATGGACTTTAGTTAATAGCAACTTATCAATATTGGCTCACCAAGTATAACATATGTGCCACACTAATGCAAGAAGTTAATAATAAGAGAAACTATTAGGGACGGGGATGAGTGTACACGGGGAATTTTCTGTAACTTTCTATTCAATTTTTCTATAAAGCTAAAACAGCCTTAAAAAGTAAAATCTATTTAGGGGCACCTGGCTGGCTCAGTTGGTAGAGCATGTGACTCTTGATCTCAGGGTTGTGGGTTCGAGCCCCTGTTTGATGTAAAGATTACTTAAAAAAATAAAATCTTAAAAAAATAAACTCTCCATTAAAATCAAAACCTAAAAAAAAGAATTCATGAGTCTTTAGTGAAAATAAACATATAATACAAAGATAAAAGAGGAAGGGCCATTCCTTGCTGACAAGTGTGGAAGGAGTCATGGAGTTAGGAAATCACCACTTTGCACTCTTCAAAGTCAAGACTGGCTGAGGCAAGAATCATGAACAGCTGAGAACTCCAGAGGGACAGTTTGATAAGGGACAAGGCATCTGAAAGGTCTCAAATGCTACAGATTGTTTACGAGTTGCAAGGGGAAAACAAAGTATGCAACGGAAACACCAGGCAGTGGATTACACCTTGATCAGGTGATCAAAATGACCACTTACCAACGAAGGGCGGATGGACATTGTGCACCTGTTGCTGCAAATGTAACACCTGAGAAGGTCACTTATGTAGTAGTCCGGCTGTGTGCACAATCTCGAATCTAACCACAAGGCAACACGTGAACATTCTATATAACAGAGGGCTTGTATTCCTCAAAAATGTCAATAGCATAAAAAATAAAGACAGGTTAAGGAATTCTCCAGAGGTTAGAAAAAACATGATAACTAAATGCAACAGATGATCAGTTATGTGCTGGATTCTAGACTGAATGGGAAAAGCCATAAAGGATATTATTGAAATAACTGACAAAACTGAAACATGGGTGTAATAACTGTACTGTGAATACGCACGATAATATGGTTGCATCCTGATGTAAGAGGTAAAAAGGAATAAGGTTTATGACTCATTTATGAATGGTCCAAAAAAAAATAATATGTGTCTGTGCATGTATAATTGGGGAGAGAGGAGGACGGGGGAGAAAGAAAGAATGAATAATCAAGCAGACGTGGCAAAAATGTTAAAAATTGGTGAATCTGAGTAAAAGGTATTGAGAAGTTCTCTGTGCTACTTTTTTAACTTTCTCATAAGTTTGAAATTCTCTGAAAAATAAAAGGTTTTGTTATGCTAACCCAACATCTTTCTGGCATAAACTGCCTGTACTTTTGCTTTTGAAATTCTGATGATAATCTAATGTTCTTTCACTTATAAGTCACATGCTCTTGTTGCCCAGTTGCTCAAAAGATTTTTCTCTTAAGTGCAGTAATTTTCTTAGAATTTGTCATGTTCTTGGTTGTTCTGGGTCAATAGTCTCAGATACACACTGTGCTCATTAAAATGTACATTTTCAAATTTTTTTAATTCAGTAAGGTTTTCTTGAATTATAGGCTTTAACATTTGTTCCTTCAGACTTGAGATGAGAATATGAATTCTGAAACAGAACAAGAATCTGAAAGCTCTACTATATAAAACAATGATAATAATAAAACTGAATTATCCATTCAAATACTTACTGATGATCTACTGTGTGATAGGTACGCCTATTCCACAAAAACTTAACAAATGGAAAAAATGTCTAGTAGGCCAGTTGATCACTATGGAAGAACTGGTCCCCAAAGGGCTCCCTACTGTTAATAGTACAAAGGAGTATGCTGTAGAGTGCTCAATTTCTACACAGGTTCCTTTTATCCTGTGACTACTTAACCTCAATACGTGAACTGTACAAAGAATTATTTAATATACATAAAATTCAGTCTTTAAAAATGAGAGAAATAGAAGTGCCCGGGTGGCTCAGTCGGTTAAGCATCCAACTCCTGATTTTGGCTCAGGTCATGATCCCAGGGTCATGGGATTAAGCCCCGCACTGGGCTCTGTGCTGAGCTTGGAGCCTGCTCGGGGGTTCTCCCTCTCTCTCCCTCTCCCGCTGCCCCTCTCCCCAGCTCACATGTGCACACACTCTCCAAAATAAAATAAATAATGAGATGAATATAAACAATTGAAACTCAATCCATATTTCAAAGTTGTGTATCCTCTGCCCATTTCTGAAAAAGGCACTTAGCACTATACTGATAATGCAACCAAGATCTGTTTACCTTTCATGTGTTAGCTCCTATAAGATTTAATCCAGAGAAAACTTCATAGCTAAATTTTTAATATTTTGACTATCAAAGAGTCAAAAATAAACGTAACATGAGTTACATATATATTAAATAGACTGTACAACAACGATATGACCAAAGATAATCATCTTACCATTTCTAACAGAATAGCTTGAGTTTTGGCCTCTTTTTCTGCCTTTATTTCTTCTACTTCTTCAGCTGATCTTCCTTTAAAATCATCAATTTCTTCATCTGCTCCTATTCGACCGCTCTGTAAGGCAGAAGTCACTTAATATTATACTGAGAGAATTGAAAAATCTGAGAAACATGGGAGACATGACCCTCTATCCTTAGTTCCATCAAATATGTTAGAATAGAAACTCAAACAAACTTACAAGCCTCTGAAAATTGTTTTAAATTAATTTGATACTATTAGCCAGACTAAACTTCTAGTTTATTGTTAAATCAAGATAAACATTTATAAAGAAGTGACCCGGTATCCAACTCAGTGCTGAATACAGAAGATAAATGATCTGAAAAGTTAAGCACCAAATCCCAACTATAAAGATCAATTCAGCTTTGAGAAAGCTTCATAAGCAGAAACTTACAACTTAAAATATAAGAGGAAAAAGTCTGCATCATTCCACAAAAATTTCTAGGTTCTAGTATAGCTTCAGAGTGTCCCCATTTGAAAAGCTCCCTTACAAGATGATGTTTAATTTAACCTTAAAGCTACGCTCCTACGTAGAGTTAGGAAAACATAAGCAAAATCTATGCAAAGCATTAATACGCACATACATTCAATCACAAGCCTCCACTTACATCGAGCTGCTCCCTTGTAGGTTCTGGTGATCGATCAGGAATTAATAAATCAGGAGGGTCATCAAAAGGATCATCTAAAATCACTGTGTGATTTATCCTTACAAAACAAACCCAAGTCAAAGGTTACATTTACATTATTTCAGAATCCATGTTTTACTTTTTATAAAGATTATAATAAACGTCTTAAGTATCTCTAATGACAAAAAGCCAAAGGCACTTAAATTATGCACAGGATATATTACCAGAGTATCATTTATCTTGTTTTTCATTGTTTGCTATTAGATTTACTATTCTACATTAAAATAATATATCTAATATTAACAAAAATGTCTAAATCTTAGTAGTTTTGCCATATTTCTCAATATGCATTTTTCAAAAAACCAGATTAAAGGATTAATAATTCTTCCCAACATAAGCAACTGTAATTAATTAGTACAAGTATAAAAATACAAAGAAATCTTTTTTGCTTTATGGATTTTTCTAGTCATGTATTAATTCACATTGTGGAATTATCCAAAAACCAGTCCTGGGCTTGCTCTCTCCACTGCATGTCAAACATTACAGTATTAAAACATTATAGTTCAGCAAACGCACCTGATATCCTGATATGGTACAAAGTCCTTGTCAACAAAGGTCTCATTAATTTTCTTAATTATGTCCATGCCTTCTGTCACCTCACCAAACACTGTATGAACACCGTCAAGGTAATCTAGATTATCTCCTGTGGTAATAAGAAACTGCATAGGAAGACAGAGTGATACATAAATATGTATCTATAATTGTAACCGAAATCAGTTACAGAATGACAAAAAATACACAAAAGTAATACTCTACATTAACCGGGTGGATTCTTACCCACTTGTTACTTTTAAAAAGTATTCCCTGACTGTTTAAAATACTTGGAAGAAACCAAAGCTCAGTTTCTTCACATGTGAACTGTGAGAAAAAATAAACAAAACATCTACTCCAAAATGGATTGTTGTAAGGATTAAATGAGACAATGAATGAAAGGTTCTCAACATGATCTGTTTTGAAGCCAGTAATAAATACCAAAAGGAAACAGACCACAGTGTCAACAGTGATGATGCATGGATAGTGGCACTGTGGATGCTATTTTCTCCCATGTACGCTTCTGTATTTTCTGATCTCCTCACAATGGACATACCTTCCGTTTAAAAAAACAAAATGAATATCTTTTAAAGATTTTATTTTTAAGTGATCTCTATACCCAACTCACTGCTGGATTCCTTCCCATTATAGTGAAGCTCAAACTCACAACCCTGAGATTAAGAGTCGCACACTCTACCAACTGAGCCAGTCAGGCACCCCCCATATTTTTTTATATAGAAAAAAACATAGTGTAATATTTTTCTTCTAACAAATATCTTTGCAATTCTCTTCTTATTGGATAGTTTAAAGAGATAAGTCTGTGGCTCTTTCTAGTCCTTCATTTTAAAACAAAATTCATCTCACTCATTTCCTAACCTGAGATCCATGTTGATCACTGCCATTGTTCACCATGGACACGGTGCCCTTCTTCTTGTGCTTAATTCTTGGTACTTTTTCAGCCTCAAAAAAGCTTGCTTGATCACCATACAGCTGACTGAAAAAATACATAATAAAGTTTTAAAATGTAAGTACTTTCAATATGAAATACAGAAGTAATAGTAACAAATAGGACTGTCATTTCTTTATAGAAATACCATTATGAGTCAGAATACTTTTTTTTTTTTTTTTTTGCTATAGACATTTATGGAACTTAGGGGAAAAATCTATATTCCAACCATATTTTAAAAAGCAGATTGAAATGTGCTAGTTAACACTGTTAAGAGGCAATTCTATTTTTCCTCATTTAAAAATAAAAGAACTCACCCAAAAACAGACTCTCCTCCACGGCCAGTCCCTGTAGGATCACCAGTTTGTATAATAAAATCCCTCTATAATAAATAGGATATATTATTAATTCACAGAGTTTGCTAAGTGGTTCAGATAATAAAGAACATGACTAATATCTACCAACTTACCTGTACATTGTGAATAAGACAATAATTGTAATATTTTATTTTGCACAACTTCAGGAAATTCAAGCAAGCTGAAAGAAAGTAAATTTTATATTTATCACAGTAGTTCACAAATACATTTTTAAGCAAGTATATGCACCATTGGTATAATTTAATTTCTAAATTACCATACAAACACCTCCCTCTAATGCTCAAATGTCCAAAGTCATAAAAAAGGAAGTAAGCCTAGAAAAAAGCAATATATTTCAAATTATCTTTGTATTCTCTTTTTCTTAGGACTTCTTGATCATCTGAGCTAATGCAGAAAACTAACATTTGGGGTAAGCAATCATTTACTAATTAGTTTTGCAAGAGAAAAAAGGAACAAAGAGTGCACTATAATGGGAAGGAATCCAGCAGAACACCTCTAAATAAATACAACTTATATAAATTAGAGAAAATCTATATCTAAGACCAATTTTTTTTTACAGATTTTATTTTGTTTTAAGAAATCACTATACCCAACATGGGGCTCGAACTCACAACTCCAAGATCAAGAGGCACATACTCCACCAACTGAGCAGCAAGGCATCCAAGACCAATTTTTTTAATGATGATTAAATAGACCTTCACAAAAACCCATGCACTGATCACGTACCAGCTGTGTCATATGAAGTCATTCACTTGCTCGATAAACGTTTGCCGGGTACTTTCTAGCTGCCCGGCACCACTGTCACAAACCCCATGACACCACAGTACCTGTCCTCAACAAGCCCACAGTCTAACTGTGGAGAAATACATGAACAAGCTCTCAGAACACGAAGCTAGAAACCAGACAGAAAGACACGGGAGGCCGTCTAGAGTGCTTGTACTCAAACAAAAATAGTAACAATCCTAGATATACCCGATAATACCATCTCTGTCGCTTAAACAGTAAAACAGTAAAATGTGGTTTTAAAAAAGCCACAAGAATTCAAAAGAGAGATTGCTTGTGGCTGGGAAAATTAGAAGACCACACGGAGGTTTAAGGTGGGCATTAAAAGAACTAGACAGGCAAAGAGTAGACAGAGTAAGCATTTCAAGCTGAGGAGACCTTGGGAATAAGTCTGGAAGTGCAAATTTAAATGTTTTCTGAAGGGTCCGAAAGACCAGTTTAAGTTCTGTAACACCCTGGTAATACTACAGTAAGAGACGTAGAGAGACTGAAGGGGTAGGATGGGGCTAATCTATTGAAAGGTCTTGAATACCAGGTTTTTTATCATTTGTCCAGGAAAAACAGATTTCTGGGATTACTGCTAAATACAGTGCTACATAGCACATGTGATACAAACGTACAGCACAGGTACCACTCTGGTAGGGGATACTTAAAGTGGGAGGGCATACATGAGGACAGGAGGTATCCGGGAAATCTCTATACCTTTCCCTCAGCTTTACTCTGAACCTTAAATTGTTCTTAAAATATAAAGTTTTTAAAAATAGGCAAGAGAGGTGGTGAACAGAGCATAATGTATTGAGAAGATGAATCACTGTACTGCACCTAAAACTAATGTAACATGTATCTCTAAACTCAAATTTAAAAAAAAAAATTTTTTTTAAGGCAAGGGGGAGAATCTATAAATTAAAAGATTTAAGAAAGGGGTGCCTGCCTGGCTCACCTGGTAGAGTATGAGACTCGATCTCAGGGTTGTGAGTTCAAGCCCCATGTTGGGTGTAGAGATTACTTAAAAATAAAATGTTTAAAGGCACCTGGGTGGCTTAGTCACTTAAGTGTCCAACTTTGGCTCAAAGTCATGATCTCATGGTTCATGAGTTAGAGCCCCGCATTTGGCTCTGTGCTGAGAGCTCAGACCCGGAGCCTACTTCAGATTCTGTGTCTCCCTCTCTCTGCCCCTCCCCCACTTTCTCTCTCTGTTTCTCTCTCTCTCTCAAAAATAAACATTAAAAATTTTTTTAAATAAAAATAAAATCTTTAAAAATTCTTTTAAAAACTACTTAAGAGATCTATCAACCAATATAATAATGGACCTTGTATGGATCCTTATTTAAATGACCAAATAGTAAAATAAAAATTTTTTAATAGTTTTATTTATATTTGAGAGAAAGAGAAACAGAGAAAGAGAAAGAGAGAGCGAACTTGATGGAATAGGGGCAGAGAGATGGAGACAGACACTGAAGCCCTCTCTAGGCTCCAAGCTGTAAGCTATCAGCACAGAACCCAATGCGGGGCTCTAACCCACAAGCAGTAGGATCATGACCTGAGCCATAGTTGGACGTTTAACTGACTGAGCCACCCGGATGCCCCAAAATTACCAAATATTTTTAAGACGTTTATGAGACAATAATAAAATATGAATGAAACTAAAACATTATTGCTAGTTTTTTCAGATATGATAATGATTTGGGGTTATGTTTTTAAATAATTTTTTAGAAATACAAAATGAGGGGCGCCTGAGTGCTCAGTCAGTTATGTCTGACTTCAGCTCAGGTCATGATCTCGCTGTTCCCAAGTTGAGCCCCGCGCCCAGCCCTGTGCTGACTACTCGGAGCCCGGAGCCTGTTTTGGATTCTGTGTCTCCCCACTCTCTCTCTCTACCCCTCCCCTGCTCATGCTCTGTTTCTCTCTCAAAAACAAATCAACATTAAAAAAATAGGAATACAAAATGAGGTAATTACAGATTAAATAAATCCCATGTAATGGATTTGTTACCAAAAAAACCAGTACAAATGAAACAATACGACTATTCATATAGCTGGTCATTGGCACATGAAGGTTCATTCACATGACTCTTTCTACTTCTGTTTATGTTTCAAGTTTTCTATAATAAAAAGTAAAAAAAATGAAAGAAATAGAAGAAAGGGTGAGAGGGAGGGAGAAAGGAAAATAAGCCTGGAGAGGTTTACTATATAAATCAATAAGTAGTTATACATGTAAATAAATATCCAATCACATGCCTGCAAATACATACAAATGGGGTGAGCCTGTATTTTTAGTGTTCCAAACTACCCTTGGGGAATGGCTGCTTGTGTATTGTGTCTGTGTTCACCAGGTGGGCTAACCCTGCTCCCCCTGTAGTTCCTCACAACTCTGGGGAAAGGCGCACCCCACTCATCTGCTAGGTGCTGCCCCACATGAAGGAACAAACTCAAAGGAAAGCAAAACCAGGAGATGAAAAACACAATTCCCTATAATAACATCATTTGAACCCCTGGATCCCACCATCTTTAAAGCCAAGCTTACCCCAGTAACAGGAGGCAATCAATTATTTTCTTTATTTACGCCAGCTTGAGTTGAGTTTCTATCGTCTGCACAGAGAATCCTAATAAACGCTATGTACATTAGTCACTAAATGAGCCTTCAGTGTGTGCAAAGTGGCTAGCATTGCACCAAGTGCTTAGGGATAGAAAGATAAGGAAGGCACAGTCCCGGCTCTCCTGGAGTTTACATTCTTGAGAGGAGACAAGATTTGCAAACAGTTACAGGATAACAGGTAAACAATATAACAAAATGTTCCATGTTTTTTTAAAAAGATCTCAGACAGAGCAGAAAAAAACAGATCTAACTCTGCTTAGGGACAAGGGAGAGCTTCACAGAAGAAATCAGGCTTGATCCCAGGAGTGAATAATAAGCCGGAGTCGGGAACAGGACAGCAGTGGAGAGAAATGCGGGGTAGAGGCAACAGTACGGGAAAGGCATGGATGGATGATCCGCAAGGACGCACGTTCCAGCGCTTAGTGCTGTGGGCGGGGGCGGGGGGCACAACTGCGGGTAAGCTGTGACTCGGCAGGAAAGCACTTACTGTACCTACTCTGGCTAGTTTCATCCTCTGAGATAGACTCCGAATTCCAAGGGGAGGATCCTAATTGTTACTAACCTCTGTGGCCTCCAGCTTCTCCCTGCTCTGAAACATCCTCCACCCTGCCTGTTATCTTCCTAAAACAAGTTTGCCAGTGCCTCGATCCGGATTTTAAAACCTTCCAAGACCCTCATCAGTAGAGCACACAATACTATTCACATCTGATCCAATATCACCTATACAAGCAGACACGAAGTCTGCCATTCCATATCACAGATCATTCCTTCAAGCCATGCCAAACTACTTGCTGTTTCCAGGAAGTGCCCAGCAAACTTCAAGAAAAAAAAACACACACACACACACAAAACCCCAACCCTCATTCCCACTCATCTTAGAAAGAGCTACTTCAAGTGTTCTTTCTTTGCTAGCTTCGCTTCTCCCCGCCCCCAAAGAGGAAGAATTACTCCCCCCTCTGGTTTCCATGGCAACTCACACATTCTTCAACTACACTACTTACAATGGGTTTGTAACACTTAAAGGGGCTCCCACGTCTATTTCTCTCAGTGGAAAATTAGACCCTCAAGGACAAGACGCCGATCCCAGAGCTTGGCACAGTCTACAAAACAGGCGATCAATGAGCGTTTGCTATGGCACACCGTGCACACCTCCGGACAGCCCTTCCTCCGCCCGCGCTGGATGCCCACACTCACTGCTCCAAACACCTCCCTCCCACTTCCATCAGTGGTTACACTCCAAGGAATACTGGTTGTGTTCCTCTCACAAGGAAAGCGCAGTACTAGCCACAAAACCTAGAGGCATGGTATATGCAGCCTGCACGCACGCGCACACACGCACACACACGGGCATTTAATGCCACAAGCCCCCGCCACCCGATTGGCCAGCACCAGAGACGAGAGAAAGGCCGCTCCTCACAAAAACTTTTCCAACCACGGCCCGCGCGCGAGTCAAACAGCCCAGTCGTGGGCGCCAGGAGCCCAGAAGCTCGAACCCGGTCAAGGGGACCGGGCAGCGAAGGGACAGTGGGGAAAGGAACTCGCGGCCCCGGCTAAACGTGAGCGGGGGCCTGGCCTCACCGCGCGGCCGCTCCTCGGTGTACAGATCGATGACGACGTCGCCCAAAGTGGTCTCCAGCAGGACCGCCATGGCGCCCGCGGCTCCTCCGCAACCAGCCGCGGGTGTGACAGGCGCAGCTCGCCGCGGTCTACGCCCCGCGTCACTCTCGGCGCGACGCCTTTCTACGTCATCCTTCCGGCGCCCCCGGCTGGGGCAGCGCTGTGCTCCTGGGTGCCGCCTCTGGCGCGGTCCTTTTGAAAATCCCGGCTCGCCCCGGGCGA
This sequence comes from Mungos mungo, assembly GCA_004023785.1. Taxonomy (NCBI): domain Eukaryota; kingdom Metazoa; phylum Chordata; class Mammalia; order Carnivora; family Herpestidae; genus Mungos; species Mungos mungo. The sequence continues at coordinate 103,259 of PISW01005387.1, forward strand.
CTGGCCCCGAAGCTTGTCGCCCGAAAGGACGTCTGTAAAGGGTATTGTGCCTCTTTTGTGTCCATCTCGAGAATGAGGCGGCCCTTCGAGCGCCGTTTCTTTGCTCCTCGGGGCGCCTCGAGCGCGACAATGGCGCCAGCTTCGCTCGTGTTGTTGTGGGTAGTACTCGGGATTTCCTCCTCGGTGTCTTCTCGTGTCCTTAAATCACAACCTTTAGCCATAAATGTACGATTTATTACCCAGAAAGACGGTTCACAGGGCGTTCTTCCTTGGCTAATGGTGCCCAGGCCAGAGGCTGTGTCTGTTACAGCAACAGATAGCGCCTAATCTTAGTGCGACAAGCTAAGCCCCAGATCTCTACGGGTTTTAGCCATAAGCTTTAACTTTGAAGACTTACAAAACTACTTTTGGTTAAGGGTTTCCTTGCAAAGTTTATCCCCCCAAATCTGCCCAAGCAGATCACTCACTTTTATTCCATTTTACACATACTTAGCGCTTCCAATTACTTAACACTAACTAAAAGCCAACCGGGTCTACAAGGCCATACTGGATACTCTGCTGCCGTGTCTACCTGTCTTCTCTTATTCTGAAGACATGCTGGGCTTTTGCTATTCTTTGAATACTATTGACCATTCGTCTGCCTCAGGCCTTTGGGCTTGCTGCACATTCAGATTTAAACCCTCTTCTCTGGATATTTGGCATGGGTTTCCACCTCCTAGAGGTCTCCTGCTCATATGCCATCTCTCAGTGAACCCTTCCCCGACCACCACAGTTAAAATTAACCCCACATATGTACATTTTGGGGTTTTTTTCCCAGCCGGGTCCTTCTCCTTGGCACTTTCTACTATCTAGCATGCTATTTATGAATTTATTTGAATTTTAATATTATTATTAAAATGTAAGCAATAGGGGCGCCTAGGTTGTTCAGTCAGTTAAGCGTTCAACTCTTGATACTGGCTCACGTCATGATCTCACAGTTCCTGAGTTGGAGCCGTGATCTACTCTCTGCTCTCAGTCTGGAGCCTGGTTCAGATCCTTTGTCCCCATCTCTGCCCCTTCCCTCCTTGGGGAGTAATAATAAAATAAAATATAAAATCTAGAAAGCTGTAGACAATTTCGCCTGCCTTATTTGGGGCCGTATCCTTAGTGCCTGTGACAGCCTGCCACTTAGTGGCTGAATAAATATTAGCTGAGTGAATTAATATGGGCAATTAATGGGGCGCCTGGGTGGCTCCAGCGGTTAAGTGTACGACTTCAGCTCAGGTCAGGATCTCACGATTCATGGGTTCAAGCCCTGCATCAGGCTTTGTGCTGACAGCTCAGAGCCTGGAGCTTGCTTCAGATTCTGTGACTCCTTATCTCTCTGACCTTCCCCTGCTCACACTCTCTCTCTCTCTCTCTCTCTCTCTCTCAAAAATAAATAAATAAAAACATTTAAAAAATTACAAATAAATATGGTCAATTAATTAAAGAAATGCAAATTAAAATAACAATGAAATTGTTGATGGGAATGTAAAACGGTACAGCTATTTTGGACACTGTTTAGAACTCATCCAATCTTTTCCCAATATAGTAAGAATAGAGATTGACAGGGTATTATTTGGTAAAAGTCTGTGTATGCTTAGAAGAAATCTGACAGACCCAGAAAAAAAAAGGGTTTGGCAAAATTAAATAATTTCTAATGACAAATTTGGACTATTACAAAAATAATTAGAAATGAATATAATAAATATGAGGAATCATTTCACATATAAAGGGATTCACTAATGACCATAAAGGAGATTGCCAGGCTCTTTTGCAGACTCCAGGCCCAGGTGTGTATATCTTACACCCAAGATAGAATACCTTGTTATTCAGTGTGTAATTTGCTAGATCTTTAAATTATGCTATACTGAATACACACACACACACACTGACATATCATTAAATATCAAATATTCTACCTTCATGGGAAAAATATCATTTCATGACATTATATAGTTTGTGCTTGTCATCTTATTACACTTGGAATTTCTTTATTTTTTAATTTTTTTAATGTTTTATTTATTTTTGAGACAGAGAGAGACAGAGCACGAGCAGGGAGGGGCAGAGAAAGAGGGAGACACAGAATCTGAAGCAGGCTCCAGGCTCTGAGCTGCCAGCACAGAGCCCGATGCGGGGCTCGAACCCACGAACCGTTGAGATCATGACCTGAGCTGAAGTCGGAGGCTTAACTAACTGAGCCACTCAGGCGCCCCTACACTTCGATTTCTAATGATATAAATATTTAAGTGGTTTATATAGTAGATACATAGGTGAAAAGAAATGAGATACATCCTTCACAATTCTAACCAATATAAATACTCAAGTAGATTTAATTTAGAGAAAAAATTAGTAAATTTGTATTGCCTTCCAAATATCAATATCACCAACCATCATGACTAATTTCTCTGTTGAAATCTTTTCATATGCCTAACCTGAACACATTCAAAAGTCTTTAGCTGGGGGTGCCCGGGTGGCTCAGTGGGTTAAGTGTCCGACTTTGGCTCAGGTCACGATTTCACTGTTCATAGGGTGGGGCCCCCCGTCTGGCTCTGTGCTGACATCTCAGAGCCTGGAGCCTGCTTCAACTCTCTGTCTCCCTCTTGTTCTGCCCCTTCCCCACTTGTGTTCTCTCTCTCTCTCAAAAATAAATAAACATTAAAAATTTTTTTTTAAGTCTTTAGGAGCACATGGGTGGCTCAGTTGGCTAAGCGTCCAGCTTCAGCCTCAGGCCATGATCTCACGTCACGGTTCGTGGGTTCGAGCCCTGCGTCGGGCTCTGTGCTGACAGCTGGCTCAGAGCCTGGAGCCTGCTTCGGATTCTGTGTCTCCCTCTCTCTCTGACCCTCCCCTCCTCGTGCTGTCGCTCCCTGTCTCTCAAAAATAAATTAAAAAACACCAAAAAATTAAGAGAAAAGTCTTTAGCTTTACAAAAATGGTCAAAAGTAAAATCCTGTCATTAAATGACTAAAGATATGAACATCAAAAACGTATGGAGTGCCCACGTTCCTCAGTTCGTTAAACATCTGTCTGTTGATCTCAGGATCATGAGTTCAAGCCCCATTTTGGGCTCTATGCTGGGTGTGAAGCCTACTTAAAACACACACACACACACACACACACACACAACCCACACTATGATCCCATATGTTGTAGAAGTATTCACGTGTTTGGTAAGTTCAGCATGGTTTCCTTTATCAACTTCTGTTCCTTTTCTTGCTTTTCCCCCTCACACCCTGAGAAATCTCAGTTTGGTGAACTGAGATTCATCCTAGTCACTTTTGTCATAACATTTAAGGTAAACTATTTGGGACAGTGGCAGTCCAGGGGCTACAGGACAATTTTGGCTGGCTGAAAAGCCTGCTTATTCATCTGCCTATCCTTGTCAAGAACTTTAACTGCCTTTTTTTTATTGTGATTATTTTAGCATTGACCTTTTCAGTCAATACTAATATGTTCTTTTTTTAAGGTAGGTTTTGGGGCACCTGGGTGGCTTAGTTGGTTAAGCATCCAGCTCTTAATTTCGGCTCCAGTCATGATCTCAGGGTTCCTGAGATTGAGCCCTGGGTTAGGCTCTGTGCTGACAGCACTAAGCCTGGTTGGCATTTTCTCTTACCCTCTCTCTCTGCCCATTCCCTGCTCTCTCTCTTTCTTTCCTCAAAATAAAGAAGTAAACTTAAAGACCTTAAAAAATAAAATGTAGGTTTTATTATTATTCATGTATGGTGAAGCCAACAGGTCAGGAGATGAATGCCATTGAATCGCTTCTCGGCCTTTTGGCTAAGACCAAGTGAGATGAATGCCATTGAAAAAATAGTTTTGAGGGGACCTGGGCAGCTCCATCTGACCCTTGGTTTTAGCTCAGGTCTGATCTTGCAATTTGTGAGATTGAGCCCCCGTTCAGCTCCATGCTGACAACGAGGAGCCTGCTTGGGATTCTGTCTCTCCCTCTCTCTCTGAATAAATAAATAAACTTAAAAGAAAAAAGTGGTTTGTTACTCACAGTTCCCAAGGCAGGCGGGAGCACACATGCCATGCAGGGCCAAATAGAAAAGCACCAGTGTTGGTCAGGAGGCAGAAGGAGCCAAGAGGAAACTATAGGCAAGAGTTCTTATTGTGGTTTCTATGGGGAAACCACTGGCTAGTTTGAATAATATCAGTAGGCTCTGGGGTATATATGCTCTCTCTAATTGTCCGGTACCTGGCTCTGGGATGATTAGGACAGGAATATTGCCTCCTGAACCTTAAGAGCCTGATAAAGGAGGGGACTCAGAATACGAGCTCTGGATTGGTTGTTTTGCATATAAAAGGCATGCTGTGAATTAATAGAAAATACATATTGGTCTCTGCCCCCAGTTCCTGGCACGGGGTTCCCGAAAACCATGTAATTTCCTAAGTGATAAGAATATTAGCAGCATCTCTTGTTCTAATACTGGTCTTTTTCTTTTTTCTTTTTTAAGTAAGCTCTAGACCCAATGTGGGTCTTGAATTCATGACCCCAAGATCAGGAGTCATATGCTCTACCAACTAAGCCAGCCAGGCACCTCTAATAATGGCCTTTGACTCTGTTCCTGACACAGAGCTTCTGAAACCATTGTGATCTCCTGGGTGATTGGAGTGTCTTTCGTTCTAATGAAGTGACCCTTAGTGGGCTTCTGGCTGGCTCCTGGATGAGGACTGGTCACCAAGAATGACCACAATGTGACTAGACGCTTAGAATTTTCAGCCCTGCCCCTGATTCTCTTCAGATGGCACAAGGGCTGAAAATGGAGTTAATGATTGATGATGCCTCTATTAAAAGCCCATAAATGCAGGGTTTGGAGAGCTTCAAGGCTGGTGGACAAGGGGAGGTACTAGGGTGTATGGCATGCTTGGAGAGGGCATGGGAGCTTTGCCCCTACCCACATGCCTTATCCTATCAATCTCTTTCCACCTGGCTGTTCATCTGTCCCTTCTATTATATCCTTTAATAAACTGATAAACATAAGTGTATCCCTGAGTTCTGCTCCAGCAAATTAATCTAGTCCACGAAGAGAGTCATTGGAACCTCTGCTCTGTAGCTGATTTGTCAGAAGCACAGGTAATAACCTGGGCTTGCAACTGGCATCTGAAGTATGTGTAGGTGAAGGTAGGTGTGGGCTGTCTCATAGACTGAGCCCTTATCCTGTGGGATCTGATGCCTATATGATGGTGTCAGAATTAAATTACACTGTAGGACATGGCTGGTGTGGCAGAGAATTGCTTGTTGGTGTGTGCCGAAACCTCCAACAAACCCCTAGGCTAGCAGGCTTTTTTTACAGTGTTTTGGCCAAAGCTCTCCTGAAGCTCAGAACTAACTATGGAGATAACAAGTGGAAGAATAATGGATGCTGAGACTATGGGGAGGGCTCTGTTGGAAAACACAGACTACATCTTCCCTATCCACTTTTTCATATAAAGATACTTTATAATCTTATACATATGTTACCAATTAAAATTATGCAAATCTACATTTCATATGTTCTAATCTCTAGACTCCTTTTTAATCCTGGCAGTCTGAAATAGAGTGAAAAACTCAGTGTTTGTAGTTGGAACCCAAGAGTGTGTGGGACTTCATTGCAGAAACCACTTGCAAGTTAATAATGTTGTTGCATATCTCACAGTAGGCAATGAGTCAGTTGAATAATTTTGTAGTAGACCACAAATTTACCCCAGTTAGAAACGCAGGCATGGGGAGAGGGGTTGATAAAAGAAGGGCTAAGAGAGAAAGAGGCTTGGGTTCTTTCCAAGTCAAAAGTTTTACTTTAGAAAAAAGGCTAAATGCTTCTCATTCTGCCTTGAATGGCAACGTCTCCCAAGTTCTTCTCAGTCAATATGCAAACCTGAAATCTGAAATGCCCGACTTTCTTGGCTGTCTCTGCTTTGGAGAGTTGCACAAAATATTTTTTAAGAATTCGTAAGGAGGAAGACATCTATCATCTTTATTTTGTAGATTAAGAAACTGACTAGAAAGACCCCCAGAGACCAGGTAGTCTGGTTGCCTGCTGAGAATGTTGTTCCTATGCCATCTGCCCGTGATAGGCTGGATGTTGAACATTTGTTGTGTGGCTGATTCTCAATAAACCACTGTCACAATAAATCACTAGGGAACTTGTTAACAATTACCAATGCTTGAGCAGCAGCCCAGACTAATTAAATCAGAAACTCGTGTGCCCCGGAAGACCCCAGAGTCAGTAATTTTTAAAACTGTCCAGGCAATTCCCATGTGCAACCGAAGGTGCGAACTACCGAGTTAACAAAATTTCCCCTCTACACGTGACATACTCTATATATAATGTAGACGTCTTCACCTATATTACCATTATTTTCATTTTATATATGTAAAATACATACACACAGTTATAGCTATATACATACCTATATATACTAATTTTAAAATAATGCCATCGAAAAGCTTTTCACTCCGCGCGGATTAGTAGCTACCCCGAAGCCACACCTCCACTCTAATGATGAACTCGGACCTTCCCGGCCTTCACTCCGCCCCTCGACGTTTCGCGGCGGTGCGCGTGCGCAGCTCGCTCTTCCCAGAGTCCCCGCCCACTGCTGCCGCGAGGTCCTTCCCCGGACCTTCGCGCTCCCGCCCCGCCTCTCAGGGTCCCGCCCCCCAGTAGCCTCGCCCCGTCCTCGCCCTTCGGGCTGGCTCGCCCTGAGCTCCCGGCTGTCCGCCGAAGCTGGCCTGTCCAAGATGGAGGGCTCCCCGCCGCCGCCGTGGGCCCTCCGGCTGCTCCTGCTCGCGGCGCTGCCGGCGGTCGGCTGGCTGACGACCGTTACCCATGAGCTGCCCCTGCCGCCCCGAGTCCCGAAGGTAGGGCAGGGCGGGCGCGACTCGGCCGCTCCTCCGCCCGGACCCTCCGGCGAGGCCCGGGCCAGAGCCCCGGGATTGCGGCGTCCTCTTCGACCGCCCGACGGGCCAGGGGCGGGGGTCCGGGCGCCCAAGAGAGTAGTGGGGAGAAGCACCCAGGGACATGGGGGCGGCCTGGGAGGAAGCGAGAGAGCGAAAAGGGCTCTTTAATGTGCTGTTAAGCCTGTGCTGCGAAACTTAGGGATTCTTAACAACAGCCCCAACTGTTGCCAGCCTGAGGGGGTTTTGCCATCGAAAGTACTCTATCACAAGTGCTCTCTGCCCTTTGTAATGGCGCCTTCCTGGGCTAGAGCAGGACTGGGGCCAGGCGGTGTTTTTGCCTTCTGTGCACGGGCAATGTAGAAGTGGCTCGGCGAGAGAACAAGACCGATTCGAGGCCACCTGTCTGCCCCGGGCGGGCAGGGCCCCGGGGTGCGCCTACGCCGGGTCGACGGGGCGGGAGGGGAAGGGCTGAAGACCCGGCTCTTAACCTGACGTCGTCAGTTTGGTGGGTGTTAGGAGGAGTGGATCTTTGAGCGTGGCAGGACCGGCCGCACCAGCACCCCCTGGGAACCTGCTGGAAACGCACTAAGCCGATGCTCTGGGGGTGAGGCCAGCCCTCCAGGTGAACCTGAGGCCAGCTAAAAGTTGGAGAACCACTGCAACCTTCTTCTAGAGGGTGGCTCGTTCTTACCATTTTTGCCAGGGAGTCATGCTGCCATAAACCAGTATTTGCCGTACATCCATTGCCTGTATGGTTGGGAAAAGTTTGAAGATTTTAAAATGTGAGTTTTGGGGCGCCGGGGTGGCTCAGTCGGTTAAGCGTCCGACTTCGGCCCAGGTCATGATCTCACGGGTCGTGGGTTTGAGCTTGCGTCGGGCTCTGCTGACAGCTCAGAGCCTGGAGCCTATCTTCAGATCCTGTGATTCCTTCTCTCTCTGACCCTCGCCTGCTCAGGCTGTCTCTCTCTCTCTCTCTCTCAAAAATAAACAAAAACATTTAAAAAATTTTAAGTGCGAGTTTTCCCAAAATGAAAAGAAACACTTACAGGTATACCTTTTCTTACTGGTCAGGACTTGAATACTCCACGTCCAGGGGTGACTTAACACCATAAATGTTACTTTATTTTTTCTTGAATTTTTAATGACATTACTCTCCCTCGGAACAAAAATACCGAGCATATCTCAGTTTCAGTTCTGCTGGGACATTTCAAGAAGCCACAACAATGCAAACCCAAAACCATTTGTATCTGAAATCGTATGTGGACCACAGTCGCAGCTGGTCACAGTGTGAACATGATTGGCAAGCACCAAAAGACCAAGTACAAATGAAATGATTCCTGAAGTTCTGGAAATACATAGTTTTCCAAATTTTAAAGATTCATCATCATCCCTTCTAGACCCCAAAAGACATTTGAGTCCCTATAGTCTGAGAAAAATACATTCCGACTGTGAGCTGAAAGTACGCTGGGCTTAGTGAGTTCATTTCAGTTCTGCCTTTTTATGATGCCTTCCTTCCACTTTTGGAAAGTCCAGATCTAAACTCAGAATTTCACAGATGAAAGAATGCTGAGCAGCGAGAGGGAGAGTCTCCTCCCTGGGAAAGGAAGCCTTTTGAAGAGCTTTTCAAGAATTGACGCTTCTTGATATAACTTCTTCGATGTTTCGTTGTGAACATTTTCAAACATACAGACCGTTTCAAAGAATTTTACAGCGGTCACCACCTTAGATAAGTGCTGTCCCCTAGGCCGCTGTGGGGGTGATGGTGTTTGTCTGCTCCCTTCATTACAGTAGCCACTAGACTACGGTCCTTAACGAGTGTTTGAAACGTGGCTGACCAGGATTGACTGAGGAACTGACTTTTAAAACTTTTATTTATCCATATTGAATAATGCAAACGTGGACTGCCGTTAATGTTTCACTATACTTCCTTTTTTTTTTTATGTTTGTTTAATTTATGAGAGAAAGAGTGCAGGCAGGGAGGAGAGGCAGAGAGAGAGGGAGAGAATCCCAAGCAGGCTGTGCCCTGTTAGGGCACCACCCTTCGCGGGTCTGAATCCCACAAACTGTTGAGATCATGACCTGAGGTGAAATCAAGAGTCCCGTGCTTAGCCTACTGAGCCACCCAGGCATCCCTAGCCTTGGTTTATGACATATCTGTTCATCTGTTCATTATTGTAGCCAAGGTCATCTGAATGTAAGAAAACTGATTGAAGTGAGGAAAATTCTCTCCAGAGACCCTCTGTGGCTCAGATCTACTGGATTATAAGCATTTTCTGTTTTGTTTACATATACAACTGTTAGAAGTTGAGGCTACACAGATTGTGAAATAATACAAAGTTTTAAAGTACGTTCTTCTGAGGTGTCTGGGTGGCTCAGTTGGTTGAGCGTCTGGCTTCGGCTCAGGCCATGATCTCACGGTTTGTGGGTTCAAGCCCCGTGTCAGGCTCTGTGCTGACAGCTCAGAGCCTGGAGCCGGCTTCAGATTCAGTGTCTCCCTCTCTCTCTCCGACCCTCCCCTCCTTGCACTGTCTCTGTCTCTCAAAAGTAAATTAAAAACATTAAAAAACTAAAAAAAAACACACTTTTAAAGTACATTCTTCTAATATTAAAATAACTTGATCACCAAAGAGAGGCATCTAGAGGACACTTCTTTTTTTTTTTTTTAATTTTTAACATTTATTTATTTTTGAGACAGAGACAGAGTGTGAATGGGGAAGGGGCAGAGAGAGAGGGAGACACAGAATCTGAAGCATGCTCCAGGCTCTGAGCTGTCAGCACAGAGCCCTAGGTGGGGCTCGAACTCACAGACCGGGAGATCATGATCTGAGCTGAAGTCAGACACCCAACCGCCTGAGCCACCCAGGCGCCCCTGCACTTATTTTCGTATGTGTGTAAATATTTATTTCATGTATTTCCCTCAGACTTAATTCATTTATTTTAAGCCAGGTGTCTATTTTGTCCTTAGGAGGCCTTTGTGTACAAGCTGGGCATCTTGTAAGTGAAGGAATTAGAGAAGCATTGAAAATGGGGGTAGGAACTTCAGTTCTGCCACCCACTTTTTAAGTATCCGCCGCCCTGGCTCACAAGCTTGAACTTCCAGTTCAGTTAGTGGCTCTCAGAGAGAGCAAGAAATATGACCTATCTTTGAACTTGGGCCCAGTAGGTAGTAAGGGATTAGAATCTCTTCTGAAATGAAATCAAGCGAGAGGACTAAAAAATTTAATTGAATTTGGTTCTCTGCAAAATACAGCATGATAGTATCTATAAATTGTCTTTTACAAACCCTAGATTTTATGAGGCAAGTGACATATGTAAATACAGTAAATTACAAGTAACATAGTGTATGTTCACTGCTGAAAGGCAAGCTATAAAAAGGTTTCTTAAAATACCATCATTGGAGGGGTTTCTCTGGGCTCTTAGAAGAAACAATAGTTTATAGTTAACGGATCCTCTGGCTTGAAAAGAAGAATTCTTGGCTGGAATTAGAACACAAAAATATATAGCCACCAGTTTGATGACTTACCAAATGTTGGTTTGTTCTAAGGATGAGTGTATTGGTTCTAGCGCATGCTCAGTTCTAGGTAAGGGCGGGCTTGGGGAGAGCCAGGCTAGTTCTGAAGTTTCATAGCCCCCCCACCCCTGCCCCGGGAAGTTGGCAGGTGTACCAAAGTGAGCCTACATGTACAGTATGGAAGGAATCCTGTTCTTTGTGTAGAATCACCTCAACCTCATAAAATCATTTCAGATTTATTCTCTCCTTTGTTGGAAATATATAAAGTATTGGAAATAGTCACAGTGCCAAGAGATTCACTTATATATTATTTTGTGTATGAATAATTTTCAGAGTTGAGAATACCCCCATGAAAAATATTTCTTACCCTAGAATAACAGTGTCTATCTGTGAATAAACTTAGGGGAAGGATTTGTTTTATAAATGACACATTGTAATACCTTTGACTATTGGTCTCTGTAGAAAGCATGTCATTAATACACTTAAATATTTGGGGCACCTGGGTGGCCCAGGCAGTTCAGCATCTGACTTTTGATTTTGGCTCAGGTCATGATCTTGCAGTTTGTGAGTTTGAGCCCCATATCGGGCTCTGCACTGATGCTGTAGAGCCTGCTGGGGATTCTCTCTCTCTCTCTCTCTCTCTCTCTCTCTCTCTCTCTCTCTCTCTCTCAAAATAAATAAACTTAAAAAAAAATAAGTAACCTTGGGGCACCTGGGTGGCTCAGTAAGTTAAGCTCAGTCTTAGGCTCAGGTCATGATGTTACGGTCGGTGAGTTCAAGTCCCACATTGGGCTCTGTGCTGACAGCTTGGAGCCTGGAGCCTGCTTTGGATTCTGTATTTCCTCCTCTTTCTGCCCCTTCCCTGCTTGGACTCTGTGTTTCTCTCAAAAATAAATAAAAACATGTAAGAAACTTAAAAAAAATTATTTTTTTAACATTTATTTATTTTTGAGAGACAGAGACAGTGTGATCAGGGGAGGAGCAGAGAGAGAGAGGAGACACTGAATCTGAAGCCGGCTCCAGGCTCTGAGCTGTCGGCACAGAGCCCGACACGGGGCTCGAACCCACAAACCGTGAGATCATGACCTGAGCCGAAGTCAGACGCTTAACCAACTGAGCCACCCAGGCGCCCCTAAAAATTTTTTTTTAAATAAAAGTAATTGGGCGTCTGGGTGGCTCAGTCGGTTAAGCATCTGGCTTCAGCCCAGGTCATGATCTCATGGTTCGTGGGTTCAAGCCTCGAGTCGGGCTCTGTGCTGACAGCTAGGTCAGAGCCTGGAGCTGCTTCAGATTCTGTGTCTCACTCTCTCCCTGACCCTCCCCTCTTCGCACTGTCTCTCTCTGTCTCTCAAAAATAAATAAAAAACATTAAAAAAAATAAATTTCTAAAATGAAAGTAATTAAATATTTGAGTAACTGCTTTCGAGCATGCCTTGAGAGTCACTAAAACTGATTAGGCTCAATAAATACTTGTCCATGGGCACTCGGGACACATTTAGTAGGGTTAGAGCAATTTTGTTTATGAAAACAAAAAAGTTGGAAACAATTCAAATGCCCACTGATAGTGGAACAAATATGTAAACTGGTAATCATTTGATGGGCTTCTTATACAGTACTGTAAATAAATGTCCATCGCTGCATGCATCAACAGTGTTAATAAAAGAAGTTCCAGAAGAATACATACAAAATTGTTCCACTTACATAAAGCTCAGAAACAGATGAAACTAAGCAATATATTGTTTAGAAAGACAGTAAAACTCTAAAGAGAAGCAAAAGAGGCACCTGGGTGGCTCAGTCAGTGCTCTTGATTCCGGCTCAGGTCATGATCCCAGGGTCGCCTCATGGAGCCCTATGTCAGGCTCCACGTTCAGCATGGAGATTCTCTCTCTCCCTCTGCCCCTCTCCCTTCTTGTGAGCTCGCACGCTCTCATTCTCTCTCTCTCTTAAAAAAAAAAAATGGGGCGCCTGGGTGGCTCAGTCAGTTGAGCGTCCGACTTCGGCTCAGGTCATGATCTCACGGTTTGTGGGTTCGAGCCCCGCGTAGGGCTCTGTGCTGACAGCTCAGAGCCTGGAGCCTGCTTCAGATTCTGTGTCTCCTTCTCTCTCTGACCCTCCCCTACTCCCACTGTCTCTCTCTCTGTCTCAAAAATAAATAAAGAACATTAAAAAAATTTTAAAAAAAGATTAAGATGGAAGACAGTCTAGGGATTCCTTCTGAGAATAGGGGAACGTGATAGAGAGGAGGGACTTTATAAGACGTGAACAGTACTCTGGTTCTTAGCCTCGGTAGTAGGTATATGAGTGTTAATCTTTTCTTTTAAACTTTACATGTGCATATTATAGGCTCTTAAATGGGATATATTTCATAGTTAAATGGAAGAAATACAGATTATTAAAAGTCAGAATTGTGAACAAGGGCATACAAAGTGTTGTAAAAAAATGCTGGGTTTTAAAAAATGTTGACGTTATAAGTGATGATACAATAAATATAATTGAAGAGAAAAGAAAAAGAACTGAGTTATTCTCATTTTGTGAAATGTGTACCTATCCAATTTCTACGTATTTTGCAGGACAGCCTCAGAATTAACGTAACTACCTTGAAAGATGATGGGGAGGTCTCTACAAAACAGGTGTGTCGCCTTTTGATTGTTTTTAACACGCCACTCAGCTAAGTGTTAGGCAGCCTGTGTTACATTTGCCTACACATCTAGTTTAGTTAGAGCATGTATTTTGTACACGAAGAATTTGTCATCATTTATAGATAATTGGAATTAATGTATATGCTGCTTTATTTTAAGGTTATTCTTAACATAACCTACGAGAGTGGACAGGTATATGTAAATGACCTGCCTGTCAATAGTGGTGTCACCCGACTAAGCTGTCAGACTTGGATAGGTGAGTACTGCTAAATTATTTCCCTACTTGTTCTGTTTTTAGTAATACTAAGTTTGTGAAACATAGTTCTTTGACGTATTTCCATTTTAAATTAATAATATTCATCTTTACTGGAGTATATGATGTGTTTAAAATTCAAATCCTACTTTATATTGGTTCTTCCTGGCATATTCACATTTCTTTTTCATGAGATGGGCATTAATTGGAGCTGCATTTCTGGTGGGTTGACACCAGCGTGAGCCTTTGTCAATTATTGCTTTTCTATTATACAATATTACTAAATTCATACAGATTTAGAACTGTTATGTCTTTTTTATCATCATACTATGTTCATCTCTAGTGATATTTTTGCATTAAAATCAGCTTTACCTCTATTATTTTAACAATAATTGGTTTTTGACCTGGCAGATAAGAAGGAGGTGGATTGGTGTGTGGTATCTTTCCTTTTTCTTTCCGTCTTTCTGTGTCCTTATGATTAAGGTGAATCGCTTATTAAGCAGCATATACTGATGTTTTGTTTTTTTAAAATCTGTCAGTTTGCCTTTTAATTGGGATTTTAGTTTATTTATATTAATAACTAATATATTTAGATTTAAATCTTTCATCTTAATTATTTGTTTCCTATTTGTGTCCTACCTGTTCTTTGTTCCTTTTTCTTCTCCTGTCCTCTTCCAGGTTATTTATTTTTTGTTTCATCATTCCTTTCTGTCTTATTGGTTTTTGTGTTATTTTACTATTCTTTTAATGGTTATGCTTGAAATCAATAAACTAGTTTTTGTGGGGTTTTTTAGTGTTTATTTTTTGAGAGAGAGAAAATGTGAGCAGTAGAGAGAGAGGGAGACACAGAATCTGAAGCAGACTCCAGGTTCCAAGCTGTCAGCACAGAGCCTGACACAGACTCGAAACCACAAGCTGTGAGATCATGACCTGAGCCACCCAGGCGCCCCAGTGCGCTAATATTTTTATCATTTCCCAAACAATACAAGAACCTTAGAACACATAACGCCATGTATTCCCTTTCTGATTTTGTGTTGTTATTGTCATACATTTTAACTCTTTGTATTCCTTTTTTTTCTTTTTAATTGGAGAGAGAGAGATTTGGGGGGAGGGGCCAGAGGGAGAGAAAGGGAGAATCTTAAACAAGCTCCAGGCTCAACACAGAGCCTGACACAGGGCTCAATCCCATGACCTTGGGATCATGGCCTGAGCCAAAATCAAGTGTCAGATGCTCAACCGACTGAGCCACCCAGGAGCTCCAACTCTTTGTGTTCTTAAGCCCTAATATTATATAGCACACCCGTGATTACGCAGCCTACTTGTTCTTATTGTTTTGTGCAGTCTGGTACTCGTTTATTTTTACCTTAATGGTTATCCTTTCCATCACTCTTTACTCCTTTTTGAGTATCTGTGTTCCTCCCTGGGGTCACTTTTCCTTTGCCTAAAAAATTCCCCTTAGGAGGGGATTACGAAATCCCCTGAATACAGATTTATTAGCAGGGAATTATGTGAGCCATTGTTTGAAAACATCTTTCCTTTGCCTTCATTTTAAGAGGATCTTTTTACTGGAGATGGAAACAGAGGTTAGGACGTCACAAGTTCGCATCTTAAAGGCCGATTTCATGGTCTTCGTACTGCAGTAGTTGCTGCTGCGCATCCGTGTCAGGCTCATCGCTCTATTGGAGACGATGTGGGCCTTTTTTCTGGTCCGTGGTATTTTTTTTCCCCTGAGTCTTTGGTTTTCAGTAGTTTTACTGTGACGTGCCCAGGTATGCGGTTCCTTAATCTGTGACTTGATATCTTTTGTCAGTTTGGGAAAATTCTGGGCCATTATCTTTCCAACAAGTGCCACTACCTCACCTCTCTTATTCTCTTCTTGCTTCTTATTTACATGTATGTTTGAAACTTTCCATGTATATTTTACACTTTTTTTCTCTATCCGTTTTTTCTTTTCTTCCTCCCCACGCACAAATTCGTCATCTCTGTCTCATTGAGTTAATTTAATTTACTGACGTTTACTTCTAGGATTTCCATTTTCTTTCTTCTTCTAATTTTTTGTTTTTTGTTATTTCATCTCCCACTTAGGCCCCAGATATGGGCCCACCTCTTCCACCTCTTTTATTTTTTTTAATTTAAATTTTTTTAAATTTTTGTTTTTATTGTAATAGCTTAGACTGGTCTGGTGAAATTCTCCATTTTACCATAGATTCTCTCGAACCTATTACTTTCAGTAACTTTTTTTTTTTTTTTTAAGTAATCTCTTTTGTCCAGTATGAGGCTCTAACTCACAACCCCAAGATCAAGTTTTGCATGCTGTGCCGACTGAGCCAGCCAGGCGCCCCTGCTTTCAGTAACTTTGAAGTTCATGTCTACTCAGTCTGATTTCTTGAGCCCCTCTGGATCTGTTTGTTCCCCTTCTTTTTTTTTTTTAATGTTTATTTATTTTGAGAGAGAGAGTACAAGCAGGGGAGGGCAGAGAGAGAGGGAGAGAGAGAATCCCAGATGGGCTCCATGCTATACAGGGCTCCATCTCACAGACCATGAGTTTATGACCGAAGCTGAAATCAGGAGTTGGACGTTTAACTGACTGAGCCACCCAAGCACCAGTTGTTTTTTCCTCTTGATGCTTCTCTTCCAGTGTGTGTTATTTTTGATAGTGTGTAGGAAAAGTGATAAAGGCTCTGGATAATATTATTTGACTCCAAAGAGGATTTGCTTTCGTCTTAGCAGTCCTGATATTAAGAGGCAGAGTACTTTAATGTTTAAATTGAGGAGTAGACTGTTTGAAGGCTGGATTCTCATCTTTGTGAGGCTTCGTCTATTTCTCATTAACTGTTATTCCTCAGATGTAGCTTGTCATAGGTCCCGAGTGATCACTTGGGGCATTTATGAGGCTCCCTCCCTCTGTGGGTCCCAGACTCCGTGCTGTCCTGAGCCCGCCCAAGTTCTCTCCAGTGTCTCAGGTGTATGCTTGGTTCCCCAACCAGTCCCACTTTCAGTGGGGAAAGTGCACGGAATCTTGGCTTGCTTCTGTGCTTCCCTTCTCTCTAGGACCTTGTCCCAAGTCCTGGAGATCTTTGGAGCCATAATCTGTGTTTGAAGGCCCTCTACAGGAGACTGCTGAGGTTGGCCTGTGTAGCTTCTCTGTCACTGCTGTCTATTGTGCTTTCCAGCTCCTCCGCTCGGTCAGCTTGTCCGTCAACAGTGCCGTGTGGGGGTGCTGGCCGTCTTTTTAAAAGCTCTCTGGTGCCTCTGGACAGATTTGGGTTGTGGGTGTATATGTATGCACTTATTTTTTTACATGTTTATTTGTGAGAGAGTATATGCGTGTGCCCGTGCACGTGTGTGCATGAGTGCAGGAGGGGCAGAGAGGGGGTCGGGACAGAGGATCCCAAGCGGGCTCTGCACTGATAGCAGTGAGCCCGATGTGGGGCCCGAACTCACAAACCGTTAGATCGTGACCTGAGCCAAAGTCAGATGCTCAACCAACTGAGCCACCCAGGCGCCCTGTGTGGTTTGGTGTTTTTACACCTTTTCCAGTGAGAAAATTGGTGTACAACAAGCTGATTCCTCCTAGCTAGGAAAAGAAGTGCTATTACTGCTTTAAGTGATCATTCTGTTGATGTCATATCCATTGTGGAATTCGCTGCGGAGGGTGAGCTGGTCTCTCTCTACTCCAGCCACCTTGCTGGTTCATCCCAGTCGTTGCAGTGACTTTCTTTGATAGCTGAAGCAAATGACGCCCATTTTACCAGTTACTAGAATCTTCCAAACATTAAATACAGCAACAACAAAAAGTCGTCTTTCCTTAAATCTTTAAAAAAAATTTGGGTAGGTGTATTGGTTACTGCTGTGTAACAGTGTAATCCTATACTTAGTAGCCAGTGACAGTGTGATCTCCTGGTTCCTGTAGGTCAAGAATCTGAGCCCGGCCTAGCGGGGGCCTCTGGCTCTGGCTCTGCTGTCCCTACGCCATCATCTCAGGGCCCCACTGGGGAAGGTCTGCTTCCTAGCTTGTCCCGGGTGTGGACAGGACGTGGGTGAGGCCTCCCAGGAGGCCGGCTGGAGGCCTGCGCCGTTCGCTTGCCGCGTGGACCTCTCCGTGGCGTCTCACAACATGGCGGCTGGTTTTATCAGTGAGAGGACAAGGGTGGCCCTCCACGGGAGAGTACCAGCAAGACAGAAGTCCTGGCCTCTGTAATCCGAGAACTGCCGTGCCGTCGCCGTTGCTGCATTGTGCTGGTTAGAAACCAGTCACTCGGCCCAGCCCACACTTGGAGGGAATTACACAAGGACGTGAATTATTGGGGCCAAGGGTCATTGAGAGTTGTTTTTGAAAGCTGCCTGCTTCAGTAAGGAAAGTTGGAATATCAAGGGCTTTTGTCATTTTAATTTAATTTTATTCTGCAGCACAGTTACCAGATTTGGGGACTGAAGAATCCCCACTCTCATGTTTTTATAAGACTCCATTTTCTCATCCGTTGACTCTGGGGCCCAAAGGGCACCAGCCTTTGGACGTACGGATATACTAACGGGGAGCCTGCTCTTCTGTGAGCAAGACCGATGGGCAAACAGGGAGAACACCGAGAGGGACCACAGGAGAGGGGCAGTTAGAAGTCCTAGAGGATATGAGGGGGGGAGGGCAGACCAGAGGGGGGCGCGAGTGCCCTCTTAAGGAGCCTGAAGAAGGACCATTCAGAGAACTACCAAGAAAGTGGTAAGTATGTCGCTGAGGCACTTGAGCAAGGAGGCTGTGTGGTCAAAACTCCGTTACAGGATATGGCACTATTGTGTGAGTGGTTTGAAGGGAGAGAGATGAAGGAAGCAAACAGTTCAGTGACTATTATAACAGAAAGTAGCTCAAGAACTCCATGTTGAGTGGGCGGGGAGGTGGAAGGAGGACAAATGTGGAAGAAGCTGGGCCTGGAATGGCCCAAAGGAGGCAACTAACTGGATACAGAAAATGAGGGTGAAGGAATCAGATGTAACCTTGTAACTTCTGTCTTTGCTGGTTCGGAGGCACTGAATTTATTCACAGAAACAGCGCAGCCTAGGAGGACCAGTTCTGTGAGCACTGGGGCTGAATGGAAGGGTTAGGTCACTCTGTTCTCAACGGAAACGTTTGTATCTATTTAAAACGTTAGACGTGTTAGTCTGTACCTCTCAGAGATTTTGATTTACGGAGATTGGGCCAAGGCTCTGGCGTCTGTACTGGTTTCCAGTTGATTCTGGCACATAGTTAGGATCGAGAATCACGGACCTGGCATTTGAATGGTATTGATAACTTTTGAGGGCATATTTAGTTTAATTACATATTTCTACTTCTGGGTGGAATCACGACTGAACAAAAGCCATAGAGAAGTAAACTTAACGCGTTCTGTCAAGGAACGTAGCCTAGTCGAGGAGACAGGCCAATAAACAAAGGGCTACACTGCAAGAAAGTTAACGCTTAAAAAAAAAAAAAGGCACGAGGGGCACCTTGGTGGCTCAGTCAGTTGAGCATCTGACATTCACTCAGGTCATGATCTCACAGTTTGTGGGTCCGAGCCCCATGTCAGGATCTGTGCGGATGGCGCGGAGCCTGCTCTGGCTTCTCTGTCTCCCCCTCTCTCTGCCCTCTCCCCTACAGGCGCATATGTGTGCGCACACTCTTTTCTCTCAAAAAGAAAAACACAGGCACAATCTCAGCAATGTAGGTATACAGTAGCTAGAGCTACCTCAGTAGTTTATTACAAGCGGATGAGGAGAGAGGAGGCAGTGGAGAACATTCCAGATAAAGGGAATAGCCCTGTACAGGTACTGAATCAATTTAAATAGCCGGGTTTGCATGCAGAATATTCTTCTTGGTTCCTTTTTTGTCTAACAATCCTCATATGATAACATTTGAGGGACGAACAGTTGAGAAACTCAGTGCTCCTTTTGCACTAGTTTCATTGAATTATATTGATTTACTGTTTTCTGCCTTACTAGGGTGTCCGCTGGTTCTGCAGACCGGCGGCAGTGGTCACACGCGCCTCCACCGGTGCGGGCCGGGGGGTCTTACCTAGAGCGGGGAGAGTAACCACAGGGCTCGCCCGTCCTCCCCAGGTCCCGCCCTCCAGAAGCCACAGGTCCCTTACTGGAGAAAAAACAGGGAAAAAACTCAGCGTCTTTACTGCTTGGTCCCCTTATATCCCCGGATTTTGTGAACGAGTGACTGGATGGACGGATGGACTTCCCTCTCTCAGACACGGGGTTGTCTGTCCTCTGGCCCCCGCTGTGGGGTAGTTAGGCCTTGCTCGTCCCTCCCTGACAAAATCGGTAAACGAACAGGAGTGATGTAGCTGGTGTAGTGGCCTAAAGACCGCCAGGCACTGTTCCCTTGTCCAGTGACTGTAAACAGTGTGCGGATTTGTCAAGTTGTCTTCGTTTTCATAAATTCTGTCACCTCAGTGAGGTTGGAGATGAAGAAAGGCAAAGAAACCGTTAAACACTGTCTTGTTCTGTGCAAATGTCATCAAAATAATCAAATTCGGTGACCGGGTTGGTGCCCTTTTTGTTCAAAGCTGTCACTGCTTTTTTTTTTTTATAGTGAAGAATGAAAATCTGGAAAATTTGGAGGAAAAAGAATATTTTGGAGTTGTCAGTGTAAGGATTTTAGTTCATGAGTGGCCTATAACGTCTGGTTCCAGCTTGCAGCTAATTGTCATTCAAGAAGAGGTAGTAGAGATCGATGGAAAACAAGTAAGAGAGTGCGGTTATTAACTGGGGCTTAAACTGTAAAGATTTGTGCTAGGTGTTATGCCCGTGTTCCTCTATCTTATTACTTAATCTGAGTCGATGAGGAAGAACGGTTCCCTAATGTTGCCTGCAGCCAGTCATTTAGAATTTTTCTTTCTTGGTTTAGCGTTTGTTCAGCATTTGAAGTATTAGTTTTTAAAAAATGGATCATATTTGTACATATTTATATCACTTTAAAGTATTATAAACCTTTAGTAAGCAGAAAAGTGAGTGAAAAGATTGAATTTGGTTCATGGCTCTGCTAACTTGACCTCTGGCCAAGTGTAAGTAAATGAAGTAGAACGGAGAGCAGGCTGGCAGTTCGGAGCGCTGGCGCTCGGATCGGAGCCGCGGACTGCCTGCCTTGGGGGGGGGAGGGAGACAGAGACCGGGGATGGCGTAAGCGCTTTAAAGAGATCACGGAGGAGGAGTTAGTGTTAGATTCTCACGGGCTTGTGCCATTATTTAAAATGAAGAGTCGTTGCTTGTGTTTCTTTCACAGGCTCAACAAAAGGAAGTTACTGAAATTGATATTTTAGTGAAGAACCAGGGGATTCTCAGACATTCAAGTCACAGTCTGCCTTTGGAAGAAAGCATGCTGTTTTCTCTTTCCCGAGACAGTGACGTTTTATTTACTGTTCCTAACCTCTCCAAAAAAGGTACTTTAAAAGACTGTTACTTAAAGTATTAAGGAAATTATTTTTTTTCGTGGGTAGCTTTTTAATTGTAGTTAATATGTTTGGAAGTAGGCTTCTTTCAGAAATGTTCTATAACACCTGTTACTTTACATGTCCTTTTAAGAACTTTAGGAACCTGTTTTGGGTCTTAATAGAAAGTGATAAAAAAAAAGTGATCAGTGATAACTGCTTAGTGGCATTTGGTGGTGATTATCTACTCTGACTCTGGGAAATCATCACAAAATACACAATAAGAAAATTGATTATGGGGCGCCTGGGTGGCTCAGTCGGTTAAGCATCCAACTCTTGATTTTGGCTCAGGTCATGATCTCACAGTCTGTGAGTTCAAACCCCATGTTGACCTCTGCCTTGGCAGCATGGAGCCTGCTTGGGACTCTCTCTCTCCCTCTCTCTCTCTTTCTCTGCCCCTTTTCTGCTCGCACTCGCGCACGCTCTCTCTCTAAATCAACATTAAAAAAAATGTTGTTTAGGTTCATTTAGAGAAAGGAGTATTCATTCTTTCCATTGAAACATGGGACTTTTTGGAGATTTGACTTTCTGCATAATAGAATTGTAACTGGTGTGGCTCCTTATAGCTGTTTTAGTTGAGGGCTCCTACCTGGCATTTAAATCTGAACAGTCAGATGTCATTTTCTTCTCCCATGGCAAAACATACTCTTGGTGCCTCCATATGTTTGGAATGGTAACGGTAGAACTAGTAGGAGCTGCGCCTCGTGCGCCCAGCTTCACGTGACCCGGCGGCCCTTCCTCCCCAGGAGAGGGCAGCGGTTCGCTGCAGACCGCCCCCCAGTACCTCGCCCCGAGTGCGGAGACCACGGAGACCACGGCGGACGAGGGCGCGCTGCCGGGCAAGCTGCCTGAAACCCCGCTCAGGGCAGAGCCTCCGTCTTCATACAAGGTAGGCCGGGGATCTGAGGTTCCCTTTGTATTACGAGCATTTCGGGAAGAAAATGGCCTTGCATGAGGTGGAAACTACGAGGGTTGGAAGTATGAAACATCGTCAATCATGGGCTCCTCGCTGTTTTAGCGTGATATTTTTAGGTGTTCCTATTCCTCTCAAGTTTCATTTAATGATATAGTTACATGATTATCAAGTCATCGATTTCATTTTGGGGGGATGTTTACATCCAGAGTCATTCCCATGTTCCCATTTATTCTGTGACGGCCACCTCACGCGCATGCGCAGCGCATGGTGCCCTCAGGGTCTGGAGCAGCGACGGAGCACACTCAGTTCAGAGTATACTCCGGGGGGCAGATGGCCTGGGTCTGGATCCGGCCCAGCCCCTGCCTAGTGGTGTGATCTTGGTCCCGGTCTCTCTAACCCCACTTCACCTGGCTCCTTGCATCCGTGAAACCGTGCGGTACACTGGGTGCAGACACAAGTGTGTCTTTGTACCTACTAACTCCTCCTGCATCACTGATGACGTTGTCCAGCTGCCTGGGAATACACGTACGGTGTAGACAGAGGATCTTGATTTCTCCGTATGTATGAGCTAGGTCTCTTATTCAAAATAATTTCTGTTTAAGTGAGTAAGGTCCGTGGTTAGTCTCCACGGATTCCAGAGACTTCTTTGACGTTCCCGCTGAAGGTTGAGATTGCTTAGTTGGGGTTGCTGGAAAGGGTCAGGTCACTTTTTGCTGCCTGAATGCCAGCACCCTAACCCCGTCTACCCCACTCCCTCAGAGCGAGGCAGCCCATGCCATCCATGTGCACCCTAGTGCCCACTCTGACTCTAAGCAAAGTCACTGTGTTTGTGCACAGCGAACCCCCACTTCCGGGCCAAAGGCTACTGACATGTCTGCCTTTCTTTCCTGCTTGTCCTCCAAGTATTAGAAACACAGAGTTGCCTCTGGTCTGTTTTGCGTGGACGAACCAAACCTCTTACCATTTAGCAATTACTTTCCCTTAATTTTTAGACAATAGTATAAATAATTGTAAAGGATAATATAATAACATCCCTGTGCCTGTATTACTAGAACGTAATTTTTAAAACTGTAAGTAACTTTATCAAGATACATTTTACAATAAAATGCACCCATTTAAAACGTACTGTTAAAGAAGTTTTGATAAATGTAGACACCCATGTAACCAGCATCACCATCAAAATACAGAAGTTTATCATCACCCTGAACTAGAACATAATTTTTAAAGTTTCTTAGAGATCAGATGATACGTGGCTCATCTAATCAAAACTCCTTTTCTAGGTGATGTGTCAGTGGATGGAAAAGTTCAGGAAAGATCTGTGTAGATTCTGGAGCAGCGTTTATCCAGTGTTCTTTATGTTTCTGAACGTCATGGTGGTTGGAATTCTAGGAGCAGCTGTGGTAATAACCCTGTTAAAGGTGCTTTTCCCAGTTTGTGAATACAAGTAAGTATTTCTTAGTTTTGAAACAACATTAGTATTTTTACTAACTAAAAAGCAAGTTGTAGTTACTGTTTTTTAAAGTTGAAAATATAAGGAAGGCTACAAGACAAACGGGAGGGAAAATAATGTCAGCCTTTCTTTAGCTCATCTTACAACTGTAGCAAAATTAAGACGCTTATTGGGTATCGATCCCGAACAAGCCACTGGTCTTGGTGATTCAGCCGTGAACAAGACTGACTGCTCTGTAGGGACTCAGTGTGTGAGAGAACGAAACACGTGTCTGTGATGGGAAGTGCAGTGTTAGGTTGGCAATGAATGAGGGCCTCCCTCCGTGTCTGCTGCCTCAGCTGTCAATCTAAAATGATGTGGGTTTTAGAGGACGAGCAAGGTGTGTGGGGCGGCGTTGCTCGTAACAGCAGAAGAGGAAACCTCCGGACTGTTTACCCGTGGGGGCGTAAGTAGCCACTGGTTTACACACGCAGTGGGATTCTGCGCGGCTGAGAGGTAAAAAGTCCAGAATCTGTTAGGTGAGAAAACGTTGCGTAACAGTATGATTTCCTTTGTGTGAAACAGCAGTATGTATATAAACCCATTTCTGGGATGACAGTAATCTCTAGTGAGTGCGGGTGAGAGCAGGGATGGAGAGAGGACTTTCACTTCGTCCCTCTCTGTGCCGCTTGACTGTTTTAATTGTGAGAAATTATTTTGTACATTTAAAAGTGAATTTGTTGTTAGCATTTTTACAAGTTAAACAGGGTCACGTGGCTGGCTCGGTCGGTCAGAGCGTGCAACCCTTGCTTGTGAGGTCGTGAGTTGGAGCCCCACGTTGAGGGGAGAGTTTACTTCAGTAAGGGAAAAAAAAGAGAGAAAGAAGAAAAGATAAGTTACATAGTCATTTTAGTTGTCTTAGTAGAAGTAAATCTCAATAAAGGCCACAATTTTTGGCTTAAATTATATTGTACTGTGTTGGAAAGACCATAGGATTTATAGAAAAAAAGACCCAGTTTAAACATTCACTTTCCCACTTGCTGGTCTTAAGGTCTCCGAAGCCCCCATGTCTTTACGTGTGACCCGGAGCCGATGCCGCCTGCGAACGGGCTGTCGGAAGGCCGTGCGGCCCGCGCAGCGCCTGCCGAGTGAGGAGCTAGGAGTAGCCCAACCACCTTTTAGTTGGGTTTCCCCCGAAGAAGTCACTGTCCCATTTCTTCCTGAAGCTGAAAATTCTGGAACATAATTGTTTCTTTCTATTTCCTGTGGACCACCAGGAAGCTCAGGACTTTTTTTGAACTTTATTATGCAAACCTGCATAGAAAACAGTGTTGCACTTTTTTTTTTTATTGCTCTTTTACCATGGGCTTCTCTGTGGGAAAAGACAAAATGTAAATTAAAAACCAGATTTGCGGTGTACTGTTTTCTTTAAAAAGCTTATTTATTTTGAGAGAGAGGGAGCGAGAGAGCAGGGGAGGGGCAGAGAGAGAGAGGGAATCCCAAGCACATTCTGCACTGTGAGCAGAGCCCGATGTGGGGCTCGAACTCACGAATGTGAGATGATTTCCTGAGCCAAAACCAAGGGGACATCAGCTGACTGAGCCGCCCAGGCGCCCTGCGCTGCACTTCGTGTCGGCGGTCGTTGTGCTGGGGGTACTTTCGAGGAGTGAAGGTTCATCAACGCGGAAATACAGAGAGAGCAGTAATACGTCTTCTTTTCCCTGTCCTTCAGTTCTTGTAGCGAGGGGGAACCCGTGTTCACTTTCAGGGTGTGCGTGCATCTCTTAGTCCGATTCTGTGTATTGATAGAAACAGACGCTAAGGTAATTATAATCATCATTAGACCCGTGCCTGTCCCACAAATAGCTTTATTCACTTAATGACAGAGGCTGCTAAACTTTGTCACACAGCACTCTCAGTGTGCCAGTAATCCCTTCCTGGTGCCCCGAGCTAGGCCAGAAGAAAACGTAAAAGAAAAAATTTTTATTGAATTCTTAACTTACATGCACACGTATACACGTACATAATTCTTAGCTCACGTGTTCAAGCGGGATGTGTGCGCCCGTAGGACGCCACGCAAACTAGGAATCCGCTCGGACACTCCCACCCCATTTCCTGTACGACACCCGCTTTTGTACAGTATTTGGTGGTTATCACAGTAACTGCCAGGGTCCAGCTTTGCAAAGACCTGACTTCACGGAAGGACAGTGTAGCACAGTCTAAGGTTGGAACTGAACTACCGGCCGAGACTGCGTTGCTGCCTGGGGATTGTCTGTGCCTCCGGGAACGTGGGCTTCAGATCTTCTCGTGCCCACTGTCAGGATGCTTCCTGACTCTCTCCGTGGCTGCAGAGTGTCCTATGGGATGGATATGCCAGCACCTAACCCATCTTCCACTGGACACTCAGGGAAGCTCCAGTTTCACGGTCTCCCCAGTAATGCTCTGGGGTCCATCTTAAATGCACACACCTTCTCTCTGCACGTGGGTATGGAATGTAGAGTAAATCCCTAAAAGTGAATTTACTGGGGCGAAGAATGTATGTATTTATTACCTTGTTAACACCTGACAGCAGTCTTCTCTGTTTTTGCTACTGAGGACCAAAATGTAATCTCATTTTAATTAATTTGCACTTTCTTCTTACCAGCGTCCTTGCCAGCCCTGGTCTGGCTGGTCGCGCCCCCTGGGTAGCTGGCTGCTGACAGCCCAGCTCATTCCTCAGTTGTGCTGCCTGTGTGATCATTCGTATATCGGAGCCCCTTTGTTATACAGACACAGTTTCTATCCTAACTATTCCCTTATCTCAAATGATTTGTCTTTTGCTCTTAATTCTAGTAACATACAGAAATTTTAAATTTGGGGGGCGCCTGGGTGACTCTTGATCTCAGCTCAGGTCTTGATCTCGGGGTCATGAGCTTAAGCCTTCATCAGGCTCTGCGCTGGGTGTGAAGCCTCCTTAGAAAAAAAAAAGGAGAAGGAAAAAGTTTGAATTGAGGGTTAGAGCAATCCATACCTTTCCTTTGCTGCTCTTAAGGGTTTTGAATTTTTCTTAAGTAGAGGTTTCCCTTCTTAAAATTATTTAAGCGTCATCTTAAAACATTTTCACCATCACTTGTGTATAGACTAAGCTAGAATTCCGAGTTTTTGTTTCCCAGCGAGGCTGTGCCAGCTGTAATGTGCCCACTGAATGGGAATGTCACCCGATCATGAACTGAACTCCCGCATACGTCAAGTCTTATTTCCGGACCCTCTTCTCCCACGCCCCGTCTCGTACATGCCTTTCCTAAAACCAGCAACCGTCTCCTCCTCATCGTTCTGTTTAAAAAATTGTTACAACTATTCTTGCAGTTTCTCCCTTGTGAACTTGTAGACACAGCTTGATGAGTTCCATAAACAACTACCTTCTGTTGCCATCTCGATTGGGGTAACACTGAACTTGTAAAAGAGGGTCTTGGACACGGTCCAGAGATCTCCTTCCCGGTCAGGTGCTTCAGGAAGAAAAGGGGAAGTGCTGTGTAAGTCTCTAAGGTTGCATCCGAGTGGGGCCAGTTAGAGAGATGCTTGGGCCTGGACTTGACGACCAGCGTGTGCAGACCTGGGGTTCTGTCCGCCTCCCCTGCTGCGGTGCAAGCAAGGAGCTTCCTCGCACGTCCTTCCGTTCGCTCAGGGAGTTTGGTTAGAGTGGACCTGGCCTCAGAGCTTGTCCAGCTAGTATAAACGAAATAAAATGAAGCAAAAGCACTTACCCCCAGGCACATATTTAATTATAACCTTGAAGTAGGCCTTCCTTATTACCAAACTGTAGACAGAGGAAATGTTTAATACTTATTTTTATATTTCAGAGGAGTTCTTCAATTGGATAAAGCAAATATTAGACCTGTGACAGCTATCAACGTATTTCCAGAGGATACTGAGAAAGGAGCAAAAAACCTTGAAGACAAGACATGTGTTTAAAACACCATCTCACATCATGGACTCTGAACTAGTCTTTTGGCTCTAAATTCGCCACTTAAATAGAATTTTCTTGAAATCGTTAAGAATCAGTTTATACACCAGGGAAATTGCTAAACTCCTAAAACTGCCTAAACCTTTACCTTTAAGATGACAAGTTAAAGTTCACCTTACTCTATAACAGGGCTGGCTATTCAGATGATGAATTGTTAAGAAAAATCTAAGTGAAGTGGAAGAGAAGACGTGAAGAAACTTCCAAATTACCAAAAAGAAAAAAAAAAGGGCAAGACGAAATGCCATGTGCCAATACTTTTCAAGGTGCCTTTGTAAAGGAAATTATATCCACTTAATTACTATATGAGACTTTATGAAAAGCACTTTATAAAATTCTAATTTAAAAGCTCAAGAATTTAACACTTATTTTTTTATTCAGTAAAATGTGCCTTTATATTAAGTGTGTGACTCGGTATAAAATCACTGAAGTGTATCATGACTTGATTGTATCCTGTAGCGAGACTACTTAAACCTGAATGCACGAGGATTTAAAAACAGTAGTGACGTTCTCACTCTAAAATAAACTTTTTTTTGAGGAAAGTAGTCGTTTTGGTATAAAAACATTTCCCAGGCAAGAATTACTTCTCGGTAAGAGCTCCTCTCACATACCCTGGCCGAACCCAGGGCGCAGATCGATGCGTGAGGCCCTCCGTCTCCGGGAGTTCGCATCCTCACTCTGGTCGGTCGTCATGCTGCTCACCCTTCGACCGTGTTTGGTCTCTTTTTACAAAAACAGCTCTCATACTGACCTCTATTTTATAATGTGGCCTAGGATATGTAATACCTTTACTCCATGTGATCGATGTTTCCTATCCTGTTTTATTTTTTATTGTAACCCATCGTTTTAAACACTTTAAGAAAGTAATAACTGGTTTTTAAAACCACCTTAGAGAAGGGGGGCAAAAGATAAAACCACCATAGATTTAGGCTAAATAAATATGTGGGCGGGGAGGGAAGGATGACAGGTGGCAGAGGGAAGGAGTGAGGTTTCATTTTGCCTAGCTGTTTTTATTTTTTTTTTCAATATTTATTTTAATGTTTGTTTATTTTTGAGAGCGCGTGAACAGGGAAGGGGCAGAGAGAGGAGACATAGAACCTGAAGACAGGCTCTAGGCTCTGAGCTGTCAGCAGAGCTTGACCTGGGGCTCGAACCCACGAACCATGAGATCATGACCTGAGCCAAAGTCAGACGCCTAACTGACTGAGCCTACCCAGGTGCCCCAGTACCCTGTTTTCTGTGGTTGAGATGATACAATAAGTTGTCTTTTAAAAAGTAATCCTTGGGGAGCCTGGGTGGCTCAGTCGGTTAAGCATCCCACCCTTGGTTTTGGCTTAGGTCATGATCTCATGGCTCATGAATTCAGGGCCCACATCAGGCTCTACGCTGGCAGCTAGGGGCCTGCTTGGGATTCTCCCTCTCTCCGCCCACCCCCTACTGTCTTTCTTTCAAAATAAACATTAATAAAAAAACGAATCCTAAGTATCTTATCTAAGATTGTATGCCATTAATTTTTATTTCATTTATTAACTTATAGTTGCACCATTAACTGTTACTTTTTAAAAAATGTTTACTTTGAGAGGGGGGGGAGAGAGAATCCCCGGCAGGATCCATGCCACCAACACAGAGCTCATCTCGGGGCTTGATCCTATAAACTGCGAGATCCTGGCCTGAGCCAAAACCAAGAGTCAGACATTTAACCAACTGAGCCACCCAGGCACCCCCATTAACCGTTATTTTAATTATGTGTGGCATCCGTGAGTGGATGCGTTCATAAGTGTCATTTATTAGGACACAGTGAGCAGCGTAGGCTTACAGGCATCAACTTGCCTACAGGGCAGCCTCACAGGCAACACAAGGTCAAGTGAGCATATATGGCGGCGCCTGGCTGGCTCGGTTGGTTAAGCGTCCAACTCTTGATTTCTGCTCAGGTCATGAACTCACAGTCCGTGGGACTGAGCCCTGTATCGGGCCCTGCAGTGACAGTGTGGAGCCTGCTTGGGATTCTGTCTTCCTCTCTCTCTGCCCCTACCTTACCCCTCTCACGCTCTCTTTCTTAAAAGTAAAAAAAGCTTAGGAAAAAAAAAGTGAGGGGCGCCTGGGTGGCTCAGTCGGTTGGGCGTCCGGCTTCGGCTCGGGTCGTGATCTCGCATTCGTGGGTTCGAGCCCTGCATCAGGCTCTGTGCTGACGGCTAGCTCGGAGCCTGGAGACTGCTTCCGATTCTGTGTCTCCCTCTCTCTGCCCCTCCCTGCTCATACTCTGTCTCTCTCTGTCTCAAAAACAAAACATTTAAAATAAAAAAAAAAAGAAAAAAAAAGTGAAAAAAGTATACATAGATCTGTATTTTTTCCTTTTAAGTGCTCTGTAAAACAAAGGGAAGGGGAGGGAAGCTACTGGAACAGCAAGCAGGAAGGCAGGCGCATGGGTAGGAAGGTTAGGGCATTTTGTCGTCCGCTGGCGCCCAAGGTGCTGCCGCCTCCGGGCGGAGCCTCCCGGGAGGCGGAGGGAGAGAAGACGCTGTGCGCAGAGTGTGCGCGGCGTGAGCGTGAGGACATTCCCCCATGCTAAGCAATCACATCCGTGCGGCACACGCGGTCAGTGAAAGAGTGGGTGATACTTAAGTAAAACAAAATTGCTTGCAGCTTTAAAAAATTGCCTTTATTCAGAATCATTTTTTTTTAATCTTACCATTATGAAAGTTTAAAAAAATAGAGCACTCGATGCAATGAAATACTACATTTAATTATTGTTCAAACACTTAAGGCAGGTTTCTCACGGTTTACGTTGTGAGAATTTAGCATGATCCAAACTCAAATATCCATTTCTCATATCTTTCGATGTCTGCAGCAGAAACTGACTTCGAAACTTTCTTTAAAGCCATTTCAAAATCCTCCATAGTTGTAGGCATGTGCATTTCCTCTTTTGAAAGATTTCTGATTTCTTCTGGGGTCAAACCTTCAATCCGCCTTCTCATTGCCATCAAGGATGCATCCCTAGTTTTTAAATGAAAACACACACACAGTGTTATTTTGATTGAATACGAACCTGCGAAAAGAAAAGGTTTTCCGCATGTTACTGTTCCCGTCCATACTACACCATGTAGCACTGCACGGAACCTTGTGTCAGAACACGGCTTGTTCCGAGTTGCTTTTGAGCAGTTAAATCTTCCATGATGAAAATAAAGATATTGGGTTAAATGAATGATACTGAGCAGAAAGCCCAGGAAAAAGTAAAAGGATGTAACAAAGATCCTAGCAATTGAAGTTCTGTGTTAAGTGTCCAATAAAATAAACAGAGAGGAGGGAACTGGTTAGCTAAAAAATAGTTTCGACCTGTGTAGGAAAAACTAAATCATCAAATTAAGGTGCGTCTCTTTTCCCCCCTCTGTATTCTGTATTAGTTTTGTCTTTTGGGTTTTTATGGTTTTGTTTTTAAAGAAGACACTTCAGATTCAAGGACCTGTACTTTCACCAAGTTTCATCTTTGATAACAGCCACCATTTATGCAAAGGGACAGCAACGTGCAGCTACCCCCCCCTTCTCACTCATCCTCACAACCAGCGGGTGGGGGGCTCGCTTTATGACAAGTCCCTTGCTAATAAACATATGAACTAATACTCAGATTAGGACAAAACCCACTTGACTCGACTGGATTAGAGGCTTTTTTCTTGTTTCGCAGCTGCTCCTATCATATTCGGGACCCGCACACGGAAAGTGAGACTGCACTCTGCCTGAGTGTGCCCGGCAGTCCCACGGCTCTGTTTCTTACGGAAGAGTATATGGAAAAGGCACATCAACATTTTTTAAATCCAGGACAATTACTGATTTTCTATATTATACCAGTTGTTCTAATATTAAATTCTGAAACTTGTAGTTTTCAAATGCACCAGACTGTTCAGTGCCACGCGAGATAGTTGGGTTCTTACCAGCACCCTACCACGAACTTAATACCAAAACTTGTGTCTCTGACTAGAAACTATCATGCAGGTCCTTGGTCTTCACCCATCTTATGAACTCAGCACGAAAGCTTCGTAACAGAAGTTAATGCCCACGAAAACCTATGCTTCCAAGATAATCCATACCTGCACACGTTGGTGATGTCCGCACCTGAGTAACCTTCCATATTTTCTGCTATACTTGCAAGGTCAACATCATCAGCCAATTCCAGCTCACGCAGACTTATTCGTAACAGCTCCTCCCTGCCTTTTGCTAATGATGGAAACAAATTTTAAAACGTAAGCCTTCAACATAAACACAATCAAGTCTACTTTGTGTAAGAAGGTGGTTTTCCAAATCTTGGAGCTCATATGCTTAAAAATTTAAGAGTCACTCCTCACTACATTTAAATTTTCCTGGTATCAGGGCGCCTGGGTGGCTCAGTCGGTGGAGCATCCACCTTCGGCTGAGGTCATGATCTCACAGTTTGTGAGTTCGAGCCCGGTGTCAGGCTCTGTGCTGACGGCTAGCTCAGAGCCTGGAGCCTGCTTCAGATTCTGTGTCTCCCTCTCTCTCTCTGACCCTCCCCTGCTTGGACTGTCTCTGTCTCTCAAAAGTAAATTAAAAAAAAAAAAAAATTAAAAATATTTCGTGGTATCAAGGCTTGAAGGTTCTAGATTGAGCCGAACCTGTTAATACAAGGAAAGACATCCTACATTTGTCTCTTTAAAGGAAAGTCAATACCAAATTTTAAAATCTCTAAGCAAAACTACTGAACAGTGAACATGCGCTTTCTGACAAGAGTGAAACGAAGCTACCTGACGGTAACGGAATATAGATTCTTTTTTCAAGGCGTCGTCTTAAAGCCTCATCAATATCCCAGGGGAAGTTGGTGGCCGCGAGAACCATAACCATCTTGGAAGGGTCATCGTTTTCAGCAGCGCCTCCGACACCTATGGAGGAGGGGGACGAGAACATAAAAAGATATTAAGTCAGTAAACAAACGAAAGCTCAACTCCTTAAAGGTCATCACGTATTTGGCACTAAATTAATCAGAAGGCAGTGTAATTGTTAAGCCTCCCTAAGACTTCTAAAGCTAACTGGTACATACATGAATTTGGGGCCCAAGAACACTAAGTTTTAATACAGAAAAACAAAAAACAACAACAAAAATAATTGGACTCAAAATAGATTTAACCAAAAGACCAGCTTAGCAGAACTATATACCAACTTCTAAAATTTTTCAAAGCATCCATATCCCTGAGGCCAATTTATTTGCATTTATTTCAATTTCATTGCTAAAAATAAGAAATCTGATCATAGGCCCATGAGTGCTCTGTGAATAGCCATTCCTGGCATATCACCCCCCTTCCCCCCCCCC